>JAGFNQ010002425.1:0-144852 GCA_024364735.1 Boesenbergia rotunda
AGTCCAAAAGGGAATAATAAGCTCAAGAATAAGTCTAAAATTCAATGTATCAACATGCTAAACTCATGCCCTTGCTCATCTAGTGCATTCACAAAAGTATGCATACTAATTGAAATGACATGGAATCTTCATTCTACAAAATTGAGCATGTAAAACTATCCGAAGCATAAATGTTTAATAAACTCCATAACACAATAACTTGGAATTTGGAAACCTTAAACATTGCATTTCAAATAAGCTAAACTGTCTCGTCCCAAGGACCTCTCCAAGGTCAGCCACCACACACACGTCACTCAGCACCGCCTCGTCGCCTTCCTTCAGAATTGCTTGCCTTTACCTTTACCTGCAGCAAGAGGAAATGCAACTAATAAGCATAAAGCTTAGCAAGTACTATCTAGCTCACAAAATCTCGAAATGTGCAAGCATGCTTTTTAAACAATGTGAAATCACATGAGATACTTTTATGCTTAAAAGAAACACTAAAACATGTATAACTCAAAACATGCATACTCAAGCATTAATAAGTCTTAACTCACTTTTCTTGGCTTAACTTGAAACTTTAGCAATTCTTTAATTTCAAATCTTTCTTCAACTTTTAGAAAACTTCCTTAAACTTTAGGAAAACTTTGCTAAAGCATATACTTGAAAATAATACTCACTTGGATCCACTTAAGACGTAAGTACCATCTTATGCGCGTTCCCTAAAAGGTTGGGGTAGCGAGCCACCAATCCTAATAGAGCAGACCTTGGTCTACCAGGGCCAAGACCTTGGAATTGGACACCTGGATTTCTTTAACGACGCCCTTGGACGCCGGGTACTGGCCTTAGAAAATAAAATAGCTTTTCTCTCTTTTCTTTCTTATCTTTAAATGCCTTGGCATTTTATCGAACACCTTGTGTGCCCAATCCCTAAGTCTTGACTTTTGGGGATTTCGTAAGGCCTTGGCCTTCTTTTCTTTTTCTTTATCTTTTCTTTCTTTTCTTTTCTTATAGATTTCTTAGACCCTAACTCACATAGGGTACTCTATCATATATATAAGCATATAATGAACTAAGATCACATGCAAAATCTTAAACTAAAGTAAATATCTCTTTTAAAACTTTTAAGGGAAAATTCTTGCGGAAAACCGCCTCTTACTGCAGCAAGTTACTTACGATATCTTGGACTTACAACCAAGAACGGCGTCGGAGGTTCCGGAGAAACTCGAGTCTCGGAGATTTCTTCGCGCTCACGCGTTCCTCTCGTCGCGGGGATTCCGAATATCGGAAAATCTCTCGGAGGAGAGCCTTGGCCGGCCACCGGAGGAAAGCCCTAGGGCTTGGTGTGGTTCGTGCGCACAAGAGAGGAGAGGGTCGGCGGTGTGAGGAGGAGGGAGTTGCCGAACCAAAATAAAAGAATCACTTAAGTTCTTCTATTTATACCAAGGGGTATTTCGGTCCAACTTATAACTTAACTTAATATCTCTCTATTTTCTTTCAGCACACCCCTGCTGGGGCTCCTGGTTAACCCGACCAACTTAAGTCGTTGATCCCATGGGAGGTCTCGGGTTCAAAACTCGTCCAGGCAACTTTTTGCCGAAAACTCTATTTCTTTTAATAAAAATACTAAACGGACTCGGAAAATTCCATAAAAATATTCTAAAAATTCCTAAAAATATCTAGAATATTTCTAAAACATTTTTAAATAGTTCTAAGGACTTTAAGACTTAAAATGGAAATTTTGGGGCGTTACAATCCCCCATACCTTATGAAAAGTTCGTCCTCGAACTTAGAATAATTCTGGATATCTTTCTCTCATGCTGTCCTCACGTTCCCAAGTAGCCTCCTCATGCTTTTGATTCTGCCAGATGACCTTCACTAGTGGCACTTCTTTGTTTCTTAATCTTTTAACTGCTTTGTCCACTATCTGTGTCGGTCTGCTCTCATAGCTAAGATCTTCTTGGATCTGTACTGACTGAGGCTGAATCACTTGGCTGGGATCGTGGATATACTTCTTTAGTATGGAGACATGAAATATACTGTGGATAGCTGACATATCCTCTGGTAAGTCCAGCTCATATGCTACCTTACCAACCCTCTTTATAATCTTGTAGGGTCCTATGTAGCGAGGACTTAGCTTACCCTTTTTGCCAAATCTCGTCACTCCCCTCATAGGAGCGACCTTGAGAAATACTGAATCTCCAACTTGGAATTCAAGTGGCCTACGGCGGTGTGTCAGCATAACTTTTCTGTCTACTTTGGGCAGTCTCAATCCTCTGGCGGATCATCCGGATAGCCTGAGTGGTCTCATCTATAAGCTCAGTCTGGCTGCCTAGTCCTGACTCCATCTCTTTCTTCTCACCAGCTTCTTGCAAGCATATGGGTGATCTGCATTTCCTGCCATATAATTCTTCATAAGGTGCCATTTGATAGTGGCCTGATAGCTATTGTTGTAGGCAAATTCAGCTAAACACAGTACTTGCACCAACTGCCTTTAAAATCATGCACAGGCCCTGAGCATATCTTCTAAAATCTGATTTACTCTCTCTGTCTTGTCCATCAGTCTGGGGATGGAAGGCCGTGCTGAATGAAGTCTTGGTGCCTAGGGCGTGCTGAACACACCTCCCAGAAGTGAGAGACAAGTGCCCATCTCTGTCAGAAATGATAGACTTCGGAAACTCCATGAAGCCTGATCACTTCTTTCACATATAACTGCGCCAAATGCTCTACTGAGTGCGACACCTTGATGGCTAGAAGTGGGCAGACTTGGTCAATCTGTCCACTATCACCCAAATTGCATCGTGTCCATGGGTGGTTCTTGGAAGACCTGTGATAAAGTCCATGGATATTTCTTCCCACTTCCACTTTGGAATGGGAAGTGGTGTAGAACTCCTCCTGGTCTCTGGTGCTCTGCCTTGACTCTCTGGCATGTCAGGCAGGTGCTGACATATTTAACTAATCTCGCTTGAGTCCAGACCACCAGAATCTTTTCCTTAGATCTGATACATCTTGGTGGAACCTGGATGCATCGAATAAGGAGTACTGTGGGCTTCCTCTAAGATGCTCTTTCTCAGTTCCTCGTCATTGGGGACGCAAAGGCGGTCCCCAAGGTAGAGGATGCCACTGTCTGATACTTGAAACTCTGAATTTTCTGCTTCTTGGATCCCCTGCTTGATCTTCTGGATCTCTGTGTCTTGATCTTGCTTTTCTTGTATATCTACAAGCAGGGTTGACTCTAGGGTCAATGCAGAAAATTGCCCAATTATCACCTCGACTCCAAAATCCTTTATTTCTTTCTGAAGTGGTAGAGACAGTGATGATAGGGACATCAGTGCTGCACAGGATTTTCTGCTCAGTGCATCTGCCACTTTATTAGCTTTACCTAGGTGATAGAGGATTTCACAGTCATAATCTTTGACCAACTCTAGCCACCTGCGCTGCCTCATATTCAGATCCTTCTGAGTGAAGAAGTACTTCAAACTCTGATGGTCTGTGAAGATTCTGCATTGCACTCCATACAGGTAGTAGTGTCTCCAGAGCTTCAGTGCAAAAACCACAGCTGCTAGCTCCAGGTCATGGGTAGGGTAATTCTTCTCATAGTCCTTGAGCTGTCTGGAGGCATATGCTATTACTTTACCGTCTTGCATGAGGACAGCTCCAAGGCCCATCTTGGATGCATCACTGTAGATGTCAAAGGCCTTGTCACCCTCTGGAACAGTCAGGATGGGAGCACTAGTCAATCTTTTCTTCAGTTCTAGGAAGCTGTGCTCGCATTTATCTGACCACTCAAACTTCTGATTCTTTCTGGTCAGGGCTGTGAGTGGAGAGGCTATTCTGGAAAAGTCCTCCACAAATTTTCTGTAATATCCTGCCAGGCCTAAGAAGCTTCTGATTTCACTGGCATTCTTGGGTCTACACCAGTTGCTGACTGCTTCTATCTTGGCTGGATCAACTTGAATGCCTTCTTTGGACACAATGTGACCTAGGAAGGTCACCTGATCTAGCCAAAACTCACACTTTGAGAATTTTGCATAGAGCTTCTCCTGCTGAAGGATCTGCAGCACTATCCTCAAGTGTGTAGCATGGTCCTCTGGAGTCTGTGAGTATATGAGAATATCATCAATAAATACAATGACGAATTTATCGAGATACTCCCTGAAGATGTGGTTCATCAGCTCCATGAAGACTGCTGGAGCATTGGTTACTCCAAAAGGCATCGCTACAAATTCGTAGTGGCTGTATCTTGTCCTGAAGGCCGTCCTGGAGATGTCACTTTCTTTAACCTTTAGCTGATGATACCCAGAACGCAGATCTATCTTCGAGAACACTGTAGCCCCTTTGAGTTGATCAAATAAATCATCTATTCTAGGAAGGGGGTACTTGTTCTTGATGGTTACCTTGTTCAGAGCTCTGTAGTCTATGCACAGACGCATAGACCCATCCTTCTTCTTGACGAAAAGTACAGGGGCTCCCCAGGGTGAATGACTCGGGCGAATGAAGCCCTTGTCTAGTAGCTCCTGGAGTTGCTCTTGTAATTCCTTCAACTCTGCTGGAGACATACGATATGGGGCCTTCGAGACCGGACCGGTACCTGGTACTAGCTCGATCTCGAATTCCACTTCCCTGTTGGGAGGTAGTCCAGGTAGTTCTTCTGGAAATACTTCTGGATATTCGCAGACTACCCGTACATCCTCCTGCTTGAGTTCTTTCTTTGCTTCTGAGTCCACTACGTGTGCAAGAAAACCAGCACACCCTTGCTCTAGCATCTGGTGGGCTGTCAAGGCTGAGAGGAATTTCTGAGTCTTCCTCCTTGGGGCTCCTTGAAATTCAAACGGTGGTTCTCCTTCTGGACTGAAAACCACCTTCCTCCGGTGACAATCCACTGAAGCGCTGTACTTACTAAGGAAATTCATGCCCAGTATGACGTCGAAGTCTTGCATCGCAAGGACTATTAGATCGACATATAGCTCTCGGTCTGAAATCTTGATTGACACAACCCGGAACCTCTGGGTGGATTCCATGATTTCCCTTGAGGAGAGAGTTGTCAGGAATCTGGACTCCCAACTCTCTGCAGGCACCTATAACTTACTAGCAAAAGGTACTGATACGAAAGAATAGGTCGCCCCAGTGTCAAACAGTGTAGTAGCTAAATGCTGAAAAATAACGATTTGACCTGTTACAACCGTGGAGGCGCTGGCAGCTTCTTCCTTCGTGAGGAAAAAGACTCTGGCATTGGTTGAAACTGGTGCTGCTTCCAACCTTCCATGACTGATCTGAGGTCCCTCCAGTATAGTAGGCATGTAATGTAACTGAGGCTTGCCTCCATACTGTACGGACTGCTGAGGAAGTACCTTAAACTTGTTTGGGCAGTCTTTCGATCTGTGTCCCTCTTGTCCACATGAGTAGCATCCTGTTACACCCAAAAGGCATGCTCCTGGATGGGTCCTCCCACACTTAGGACAAGGTGGATACCTAGCTTGCTTGTTCTCTGGGTTTCCTTTTTGGCTGCCAGGCCACTGCTTCCTTTTGTGGTTCTTGTTCCTCCAGTTCTGGTTATTTGGCTGAGGCTTCTGGCCTCCTGTCATCTTGTTCTCAATCAGGACTGGCTTCTGCTGTGTTTGTTGTGCCTTGATGCTATTTAGATAGTGCTCTGAGATTAGAGCACTACTGACCAACTCCTCGCTGGTCTGGGGTCGGTGCGTCCCGCTGTTCACCTTGAGTGCTATTTCAAAGTTCAGCATGCGGAGCATCAGTCTGACTCGCTCCTTCTCTGTGCTGACTAGCTCTGGGCAGAGGCGAGCTAGTCTGTTGAACTTCGCGACTGCTTCTCCCACTGGTAGGTTACCTTGTCTGAACTCCATGAAGTCCTCGTAGTGCTTGTTGGTAACCCGCATGTGGAAGAACTCCTCATAGAACTCTTGCTCAAAATCTGTCCAGCTCATCTGGTTGACTATCCTCTTACTCTTGACCCGCTCCCACCACATACGAGCATCTCCAGTTAGGCAGAAGGAGGCACATTTGACCTTCTCGACTTCTGGCCAGTCAAGAAGCTCCATTGTGCTCTCTAAAGTCTTGAACCAAGCCTGGGCATCCCAGGGCTCAGTCGTGCCTGAGAAGCTTTCAGGTTTCAGCCTCTGCCACTGGACGAGGTATGCTTCTTGTCTTCGGTTCATGGCAGGGGTCTCCTGTGTGACTGGTGGAACTTCAGTCACCACTGGAGTTTCCACTCCTGCTGTGGGTGGTGTAAGGGGCACTGGGTGCTGATTTGCCATCAGCGTGGCGATGGTCTTCTGCTGCTCTGAAATCTAAGCTTGCATTTGAGCAATGACTACCATCAGGTTTGGCTGTTCTGTGCCAGGCTCATTGTTATCTTGAACTGGAGTTCCGTTCCTTGCATTAGGAGCTCGGCCTCTTCTTGCCATCTAATAATGCATAAGGGAACAAGAAATCACTACTACATCTCTAGGTATAAGCTTGTCTTCTTACTTAGTAACCTAATATCCATTCTAGGGATTAAACATGATTCCGTGATACTAAGGTATTAAACATGCTTCCTTGTTCTATGCACATATGAGTAAGTACTTAAGCATTTCTCTATACTGCAGTTAAATAAAGGAGCAATCGAAAAAACTGAAACTTAAAACTTTCTTACTTGAAGACGGCAAGGTTGATGCTGATGTGTGTGTGATGCTGGAGAATGGGAACTGCTCTGATACCAACTGTAGCGACCCGCCTTCTCTACCTTAGACGGACCGTTACTTGTCTACTTCTTGACTCTAATGCACGACTAAAGATGCGAAACTTTCTTAAACTTGTATTTAAATCTATCTAAGAATAATGGTCTAACATTAATAGTCATGCATGATACAATGGCACACTTCCTTTCTCTAAAATTCATAAGGAAAATATTCATTACAAGCAATTCTAGCCATTTAAACTCATCACACAAGGTTCTATAACCTTACTAAAGCACAATTAGGACTTAGTCCAAAAGGGAATAATAAGCTCAAGAATAAGTCTAAAATTCAATGTATCAACATGCTAAACTGCTCATGCCCTTGCTCATCTAGTGCATTCACAAAAGTATGCATACTAATTGAAATGACATCGAATCTGTTGGATCGAGAAAGACCGATAGAGGGGGGGGTGAATATCGGAAAATGTTCGGATTTAAAAGAAAGAGTAAGTGCGCGGCGGAATAAAGACAAACAACGCAAACACCAAGATTTTACTTGGTTCGGAGCCTGGGTCGACTCCTACTCCAAGGCCCACGGTCGTTGACCGTTTACTTTGGGCAATTCTATAGTGCGCAAAACGGTTACAAAATGAGATTACAAAATTACTGTAAATAGAAATATACACTTTGTTTTACCAACTCCCGGTGTATATCGAGTTTCGGTGCAGTGGGAGGTTGACGGCGCTTCGTTCTTGAGTCGAGAAGTTTCCGGAGCAGAGCGCGGTCGTCAGAGCGTTTGGATGCGTTGAATGAAAGCTGTGATGAAGCTAGGGGTCGAGGGGTGCTATTTATAGCACCTAGGGCGCCCTGGTCGTCGAGGGCGCCCTGCCACGTGTCACCCGATCCGTGCTTCGCTCGGTCAAGCCTTATCGCACCGGAATAGGGATGAGGTTTGACCTCTGGGGCGCCCTGGTCGCAGAGGGCGCCTTGGTTGACCCGGTCTTCTCGGCTGGATAGAGTTAATCGCCTTGGCTGGCTTAGGCGCGAAGCGCCTTGGCTCCTGAAGGCGCCTTCGGCGCTGAGGGCGCCCTGGTGACGAGGGCGCCTTGGTTGCTGAGGGTGCCTTGCCCAGTAAGCAGCCGAAGCCCATTTTACTTCGCTTGGTTCTGGTTCACCTTGAGGGCGCCCTGGACACTCAGGGTGCCTTACTCAGCTGTTGCCTCACTCCTTTGAGGCTCTCTGAGTTGCAGACACACGTTCCTTCGGTCCTGCATCAAGGGTTAGTCCAAAACACAATGAAATTAATTATTTTATACAGCCTTAGCTGTCTTGGTTCTGACTTTGGTCTCCAAAATGGAGCCCTAGGTCGAACCGACGCCTAATGTTCTCTCAAGGGGAACGCGTCCTCACCTACTCCTCTCGGGAGAATTTACCTGGTGCCAACCGGATCCTCCAGTTGGACTTTTGCCCAGCAGCCCTTCGCCAGGTCTTGAGTTTCGCCCAGCAGCCCTTCGCCAGGACTTGGTTTTTGCCCAGCAGCCCTTCGCCAGGTCTTGAGTTTCGCCCAGCAGCCCTTCGCCAGGACTTGGTTTTTGCCCAGCAGCCCTTCGCCAGGACTTGGTTTCCTGACAGCCCATCGTCAGGTGCCTAGCATCCCTTCGCTAGGACTTTGTTTCCTGCACTCTCAAGCAGCATTGTTAGACAACAAATAACCCTTAACTTTGAATCCTTTGCCAATATCAAAACAAGGTTCGATCTGGTGCTTCCTGCACCAACAGAATCTTCCTTCTACAAAATTGAGCATGTAAAACTATCCGAAACATAAATGTTTAATAAACTCCATAACACAATAACTTGGAATTTGGAAACCTTAAACATTGCATTTCAAATAAGCTAAACTGTCTCGTCCCAAGGACCTCTCCAAGGTCAGCCACCACACACACGTTACTCAGCACCGCCTTGTCGCCTTCCTTCAGAATTGCTTACCTTTATCTTTACCTGCAGCAAGTGGAAATGCAACTAATAAGCATAAAGCTTAGCAAGTACTATCTAGCTCACAAAATCTCGAAATGTGCAAGCACGCTTTTTAAACAATGTGAAATCACATGAGATACTTTTATGCTTAAAGGAAACACTAAAACATGTATAACTCAAAACATGCATACTCAAGCATTAATAAGTCTTAACTCACTTTTTCTTGGCTTAACTTGAAACTTTAGCAATTCTTTAACTTTACATCTTTCTTTAACTTTTAGGAAAACTTCCTTAAATTTTAGAAAACTTTGCTAAACCATATACTTGAAAATAATAACTCACTTGGATCCACTTAAGACGTAAGTACCATCTTATGCGCGTTCCCTAAAAGGTTGGGGTAGCGAGTCACCAATCCTAATAGAGCAGACCTTGGTCTACCAGGGCCAAGACCTTGGAATTGGACACCTGGATTTCTTTAACGACGCCCTTGGACGCCGGGTACTGGCCTTAGAAAATAAAATAGCTTTTCTCTCTTTTCTTTCTTATCTTTAAATGCCTTGGCATTTTATCGAACACCTTGTGTGCCCAAACCCCTAAGTCTTGACTTTTGGGGATTTCGTAAGGCCTTGGCCTTCTCTTTTCTTTTTCTTTATCTTTCTTTTCTTTTCTTTTCTTATAGATTCCTTAGACCCTACACTCACATAGGGTACTCTATCATTAATATATAAGCATAAAATGAACTAAGATCACATGCAAAATCTTAAACTAAAGGTAAATATCTCTTTTAAAACTTTTTAAGGGAAATTCTTGCGGAAAACCACCTCTTACTGTAGGTGAGAAGTACTTACCTCGATATCTTGGACTTACAACCAAGAACGGCGTCGGAGGTTCCGGAGAAACTCGGAGTCTCGGAGATTTCTTCGCGCTCACGCGTTCCTCTCGTCGCGGGGATCCCGAATATCGGAAAATCTCTCGGAGGAGAGCCTTGGCTGGCCACCGGAGGAAAGCCCTAGGCTTGGTGTGGTTGGCGTGCGCACAAGAGAGGAGAGGGATCGGGCGGATGGTGAGGAGGAGGAGGGGTTGCCGAACCAAAATAAAAAACCCCACTTAAGTTCTTCTATTTATACCAAGGGGTATTTCGGTTCAACTTACTACTTAACTTAATATCTCTCTATTTTCTTTCAGCACACCCCTGTTGGGGCTCCTGGTTAACCCGATCAACTTAAGTCGTTGATCCCATGGGAGGTCTCGGGTTCAAAACTCGTCCAGGCAACTTTTTGCCGAAAACTCTAATTCTTTTAATAAAAATACTAAACGGACTCGGAAAATTCCATAAAAATATTTTAAAAATTCCTAAAAATATCTAGAATATTTCTAAAATATTTTTAACTAATTTCAAGGACTTTAAGGACTTAAAAGGGAAATTTTGGGGCCTTACAGTTAGATCACAATCAATCTTTGAATCCTTTGCCAATATCAAAACAAGGTTCGATATGGTGCTTCCTGCACCAACATTAGTCACCCGGCCGGGGTGGATACCAAGTAAATATGGTATTGTTAGCATTGTTATTTCTTATTTACTTTGCATATTATTGTTTCCGCTGCGCTAACAATCCTGTAGAGATTGAAACAATCGAAAAAGTGCTATTCACCCCCCTCTAGCACACCATAAACGATCCTTCAATCTCAAGTGATGAATAACTGAAACAATTTCTATGAATTCATACCGGCAGGGTATTTGCTTCTACTGGTGAAGCATCTGATATCGATGATGACCTTTGGCTCACTTCTCGCAACTTCTACAAACCAATTATTGAATGTTGCGGTGGAACTGAACTTGCATCTTCTTACATACAAGGCAGCTTGTTGCAGCCACAAGCTTTTGCTACATTTAGCACTCCATCAATTTCAATAGGATTAGTCATTATTGACGAACAAGGGAATCCTTATGTAAGTTGGTTTTTTCCCATAGAGATGAAATATGGGAAAATAATAGCATTTAAGATCTTAAAGATTTGAAATTTTGTGCCCAACATTACAGCCAGATGATCAACCTTGTGTTGGAGAAGTAGGTTTGTTTCCGGTATATATGGGTGCAACTAATAGGTAGATCTTAAAGAATGGCCTTGTCATCTGGTATGATATGCAATTTTTTAATTACTATTATTATATATGGCATTATGTTAGTGTCTTATAAAACGACTATCAATTATATTTGTAGTTAACAGTTAATGAAGAAGACTTTTACTATGTGCATGAGGTTAGATATTTAATTTTGTTGATGTGTGTTGTCTTTCTTTTTTCCCCAAATTTCTATGTTTATCTTTTTCTCTTGAATCTAAACGTGCTTATCCTGATGTGTGCATGCTCATTAAATTGAATAGAATATATGTCTAGTATAATAAGATTATGAGCTCGCCTCTACTATACATAAGAGTTAACTTGGCTTGTGAAACAATCTAGATCTAGATTATATACATTTTTTTCTTTATTATATACTTCTTTAATATTTTTTATTTACACTAAATAATATATGATTGTTTTTTGTAGGTGACAAGAATATTGGATTTTGTTTAAGAAGTGATGGTTGAAAATTGAAGATACAGTAAAGTTTGGAAGTTTGGTTATGTTTTGTTTTAAGAGACTTAATTTTTTGCTATTTCTTAAACTAAATACATTTGGTACATTTGTGATTGTGATTGTGATTAATGCATAGATATTTTTTGAAGTGACAAATTTGGCAGTCTTATTGCAAAAAAATTGACAATTATTGATAAGCACTTTAATTTCAGTTTAAAATTTTTATTTGTGTTTATGTTAATTAGTTATATATGTAAATATTTATATCATGAAAATATTGAAAATGGATGAGATATTTATTAATATATGATATTTTTTATGTCACAATAAAACACCAAATCATGTTGATAAAAATATCATTGTAAAACTCATATGAAGACATTTCAAAATGTCATAATAAATAACTATTAATGATAATTTTAAATGTACTTATAGACTAATATAGCAAACATTTATATGCGTCACTATAAATTACATAACGAGGCATTTTAAATTAACTTTATAAACTATCATTAGTGACATTTTTTATTATGACTATAAATAAAATTCAAGATACTTATAATTGTCTTGATAAATAATTTTAAAGGACTTATAAATTTGTCATCATTACTATAATAAAATAATATGTATAAATGTCATTACAAATCTTATAGTGACACTATTTTTTGTCACTATAATAATTATTCATGCTATTAGTGTTGTCACTATTTTTATTTTATAGTGACATTAAGAATTGTCATTAGTGATAAGACTTTACACGATATCACTATAAAGGACATTTTAACTTAATGTCACTATATCAAAAATATCAGTATAAGTAATATATGATGACACTTTTCAATGTCATTAAAAATATATATATTTTTTATAGTGAAACAAGAACACTCCAATGATACTTTATGAACATAATACAACTTGCATAGCTCAATTAAAAGGTGGATATATCAAAGGACGAAACCTATATCCCCAAATTTTTTTTTCACACATGTTCTACTACAAAATGGAAATATTGACATATAGAAAATTCAATGAAGCGAGAATCTTGTAGATTTATTTATAAAAGCATTACCAACTACTACAGTATTTGAAAATTTGATTCATAAGATTAGAATGTAGCGTCCTAAAAATATTAAGTGATGACTTAAAAGGGGGAGCTAGTGTAATATCAAAATACATGTATAAAGAAAGATGTACTCTTTTCCTTCTCTAGGGTTTTTTCCACTTGTTTTTTTCTTAGCAACATTTTAATGAGGCATATTCTTTATACAATAGACATCCAAGGGGAAGTTTATAAATGATATGCATTTAATGTGGATGTCTATGAGTGACCTTTTAGACGATCACATTCAAGTGATCATCGGCTTTTGGATTACTCTTTCATAATATGGCAATGTTTGTCTTGGATACATTTGTGATCAATTAAAGTTTTGGATTACCATATTAATTAGAAATGTGTTTTCACTATTTCTCAAAAAAGGCTATAAATAGGGATATCGTATTAAGATAAATTTAAATAGAGAAATAAAATTATTTTTCTATTATTCTTTTCAAATTATTATTATTTTTTAGATATTTTATTTCAATATATAATTATTTAATTAATTACTGTCAGATATTTGATTTGATTGCTAGCATTGATTACATATATATCATGAAGATGTTACGTGCATGGTAACAATTAAGATAGATATGCAGTCGCGTGGTTAAGGTGCATCCATTAACGCTCTAAACGATTAATTAAGTATTTAAAATTTAAATTTTAATTATGATGCAGTAAAAGAATTTTCTTTAATGTAATGATAAATCTAAAAATGTTAATCATCAATGAATCTTTTTTATTTATGTGAATGAAAGATAAAAAAAATTATGAAATTAAATTAATCATCTTTAAAATTATTCAATTTGAAAAGCGCCGAATAATTAAAATATTAAAAAAAAGTGTCGATTGAAGTCTATGAATTGGATTTGGATTAATGAGTGGAAGCACATGCATGCATGAGTATTTATAATTAAACACGTAGCAACTAAGAAAGATAATTAAGGGCTGCCGCCCTGCCCTCTCCGCGTCACCAATGGATTAAGGGTGCAAGTAACTTACTCTATCGCTCTGTCTCGTCATTTCATGAATGACCAGTTCCGGTCTCCATTTAACTAACAACTAAAGTACGCAAACTACCTTCTTTGCTTCCTTAATTACTAATCATCATTAATTTTATTAATTCATTCATTCATTTTCACCAACGATTACACATCAGAAAGTCTATGGACGCCCAACGTACGTGGCCGCCGCTCAGCCGCCCACTTTTTTGGTTTTTATTTTTCATTAAATTATTTAAGAATTTATTTTAAGATTTAAGAATTGAATTATAATATTAAGTAATATAAAAATTAGATGGTAAGAGGTATACGGGTGGTATGATATTTCCTTATATACAGAGAAATGATGTGTCCCTAATCTTACAAAGCACACCTCATATAGATTTAAAATATTTTTTTATTTGAAATTTTTTTATACTTAATATTTTAACTCAATTTTTAAACTATAAAAATAAAATCCTAAATGATATAACTGCAAACTAAAAATATAAATCGAAAAAATCGAAAAACAAACTTTGTCTCTCACGTTTGCAATGTAAGTCCACGACAGGTCCATGACGTAATTATTCTATATATATGGTTTTGATATACTAAGAATTTTATCATGTAAATTTTATGTAAATCTCAAATAATTTTTCGATTTGAAATTTTTCTATGTTTAACATTATAACCTAACGTCTAAATCTAAAAATAAAATCTTAAATGGTGTAACCGTAAGCTAAAAAAATTAAAAATATAAAAAAAGAATCACATTTGTTGCGAGGTGCATGTACGGGACTTGTCCACAGCATAAAATGTTTAGATATATATATTAGAATTTTTAAGTTACGGACCGGATGTTGCAGACAGTATAGTTTTCAAATTTTTTTTTGTGTTTTATTTTTTTAAATTTTTTTTTAATGTTTTCGATTATGTTAACTAGATTTTGCTTTACGATTTAGAGGTTGGATAATTGTATTAAGTACAAAAAAAATTCAAATCGAAAAAATGATTAAGATTTACACCAAATTTATACGATAAAATTCTTAGGGTAACATTTCTTTTATATAGAGGAGATCTGCTGTGGACTGCCAGTCGTGGACCTATGTACGCCTAGATTGTTTTTTTAATTTTTTTTAAATAAATATATCTTTAAACAATTTCTTAATCTTATAATATATCCCGTGAACCTCTATAATTTTTTTAACACTATAATCCAAGAGGAAAAATCTTATTAACTTAAATTCACTATAATTCAACCATTAAATCTTAAAATCTTAAACGTTAAATACATGTATAATATATCCCTAAGCATCTAAAATTTTTTATTTTAAACACTATAACTCAAAAGGGAAAACTGAATTCTAGAGGGAAAATTTTAAATCCAGGTGTCTAGATTTGAATAGGGATATATATATATATATATATATATATATATATATATATATATATATATATATATATATATATATATATATGAATTAATTAATTAATTAGTGATGTTATCATGCATGTCCTAATTATGATTCTATTATTTGCAAGATCGAGGTTGAAAAAACCTCATTAATTATTTTTTATATTATTTGGAAAGATGCTTCAGCATGGATAATCTCTGAAAATATTTTTTATCAACTCAGTCAAAATTATTTAAACTTTATCAAAATCTATTCAAATTAATCAAAATAAATTTAAAATAATTATACAAACTACTAAGTAGTTGCTATAGCATTATAATAGTATTATATTAGATGTTACACATGGTAATTAGGGATGGCAATTTCACCCGAATCCGACGGAAAATTCGACATCCGACCCGAATGGAGGAGGATATGGAGGGACTACCAATACCCGATATCCGACCCGAATACCCGATTAAATAAAAATATATATATACATTAAAGATTTTTTCCCCAAAACTTAATAATAATTTGTATTAATGTTAGAAATAGATTATATATATATATGTTTAATCTATTTTTAAAATTATAGATATATATTTTTTTAACTTTAATATTAATTATAATGTACTTTTGTTCAATGATATAGTTGGATAGAAAGAAAAAAAAATTATTAGTATACAAGATATGCGATCTTTTAATGGGTATGGGTATACCCGATGGATATCCGATACCCGATGGGTATGGGTACGGAGGATATAGAATCCGATCCGAACCCGACCCATTGCCATCCCTAATGGTAATAGCTACATAATAACTTACACATGTTGAATAGCTAGTTGTTGCTTCTACAATAACGTTAAAAATAAGAAACAACATTGTAACCATTACTATTTACTCAATACCTTTTCCACGTTGTAACAGATAATCAACAATTACTACATATTATATCAACTATCGACAGATACAAAAATAATACAAAAATTAAAAATATTTTAAAGTTAAAATATGTAATTGGCATTCTTTTGATTTTGTTAATTTTTAAAGGGCGTGCGCTTTTAGTTTTGCTTGGCTGGATTCTATAATGGCAAATCTATCATCATTTCATCTGACATGATCGTAATCCAAAATTGACAAATTCATAGGTACATTTTCAATATATGTTCCATCACAGTTCACCTAAACCGTCTGTTCATCTGAGTACGATGGCTGTATATCGAAAAGACATAAATATTCTTCACATATAATTAATATATTAGCTAGTATTTAAGAGCAGAGAACTTAAATAAAAGAGAGCTTAACTCAAGATAATTAATCCAAATCTTAACTTTTGCTTCCTCAAGATTTACAAGTGTTGGTGCGTATAGTCCTTTAACCAAGAAGATGGCAAACACGCATATAGTTGTAATTAAGATTCAAATTGTCCACTTGTTTTTTGACATTAATTCATGATTAATGAGTGATTTATATCTCCAAGCAATGTGACCCTCGCTCATCTATAAGCATCTATAAATATCCCCCAACACACACCACGGCAATTCCCACACCCATCCATGCATTTCAACTAGTTAATTAATTAGAAGATCATCACACTTGTTGATTATAGTAATTCCTTTGTCAAATTAAACTAAATGATGATGCCGTCCCTTGCACATAAATTAGCATGCCTCATACTTTGCATTCTCTTGCTGAGCAAATTGCACCATTGCGTTTGCTTGGAAGAAGAAGAGGCAGCTAGCAGTGTCTTCCTCGAGGATGATCAAGCAATCCCTTTGCATGGGTTGAGGAGTGCTTATGCAAAATTCTATCAGCTGATTGCAGGGAAGAAAGTTCAAGCTCAGAAGGTGATCAATATCGATGCATATGGTGCCAATGCTCAGGTATATATGCAATTAATTAATTAGCTGTTTAGTTTTTTGGGCATGAATGAACCCTAATTCTGTGTATCTATCTATATAACATGCAGGGATATCAGAAGGCCTGGAACGCAGTTTGCTTTTCTTCCACTCCAGCCATTTTGATGGTTCCAGAGGAGAAGAATTATATTCTTCGGCCGATCACCTTCTCAGGCCCTTGCAAATCTAGTGTCACTGTCACGGTGAGTTCTTCATCTCATTTAATTAATTAATTAATTAATCAGTATTTTGCTATACTTAATTAATTCCTTTATATATATAGATCAAAGGATCGGTGGAAGCTCCGGTCGATCGGTCGGTCTGGGCCGGCAAGAGATACTGGATAATGTTCAGTGGTGTTGACAATCTTTCAGTTGGAGGCGGCGGAGTGATCAACGGCAATGGCAATGTTTGGTGGCAAAACTCCTGCAAGATTAAAAAGTCCTCAGTAAGATATTCTTTTTAATTTTCTTTAATTTTTTTGATTAATTTGATCGACACAATAACAACATAATTAACTACTAATTGTTTTTTTCCTTCAGCCTTGCGTGGACGCACCCACGGTAAGTAAAACTTCTCCTGAGGGAAATAATTAATTAACTAACAGTGATATCTGATTTGATTAACGATTTAAATATTGGAAGGCGTTGACCTTTAACGGGTGCAAGAACTTGAGGGTGGAGAATCTACGGATTCAAAATAGTCAACAAGTCCACGTGTCGTTCCAGAGTTGCAGCATCGTCGACGTGTCTCATCTTTCGATCACTGCTCCAGGAACAAGTCCGAACACCGATGGGATTCACGTCACAGGAACACAGAGCATAACCATCTCCGATTCCGTCATTGGAACTGGTAATTAATCATTTAATTTATTGCATTCCTTAATCATCATCATCATCCAGAAATGAAAATTATGTTTGATTATATTTTTTTTCCTTTAAATTAATTAACAAGGTGACGATTGCATATCGATCGTGAGTGGGTCTGCTAACGTGATGGCCAAAAACATAGTTTGCGGACCTGGCCATGGAATCAGGTAATTAATTAATTCATTAATTAAGTTTAAACAAGTTAGGAATTATAATAATAAAATTCGCAGCTAATGATGCATTTTGCTCTAATGATCGATTAATTGAAGCATCGGAAGCCTTGGAGCTGGGAATTCCCAGGCTCGCGTTTCTGATGTGACTGTGGACACAGCCCGTCTCAGTGGCACCACCAATGGAGTCCGGATCAAGACGTGGCAAGTAAGAACTAATACCATAAGATTGATTAATTATAAGTTAAAAGATTTAGATCATTTTTTAATATTATTTTTGTTTGTTTGTGATGGTAGGGAGGAAGTGGATATGCAAAGAACATAGTGTTCAAGAACATAGTCATGCAAAACGTCCAGAATCCTATAATCATTGATCAGAACTATTGTGACTCGAATAAGCCATGCCATGAACAGGTTATTTCATCTTCTTATATTCATTTGCTCTGCTTGGCCATGCATGACTAGCTCGTAATTATATTAATGACATTGTAGGGATCAGCTGTGGAAGTAGGGAATGTGCTGTACAAGAACATAACAGGAACTAGTGCTTCAGAGGATGCTATAACCTTGAGCTGCAGCAAGGCAGCTCCATGCCATGACATAGTGTTGCAAGATATCAACTTAGGTCATTCCACAAAAGGCTTCTGTGAGAATGCAAAATGGAGCAAATTAGGAAGTGTTGTGCCTTCTCCTTGCACCAACTAGCAAGTCACTAAACTGTGTGCTCAGTGATTAATGAATTACTTATATGGCAGATAAATAAATGCAAACTTGATGTATTACTCAAGATATATATGTGGTTTTGCCAATAGTGAAACAGACGGGCTATGTCTGCTCTAAATGGCTGGTAATGCATGTGTCATGTAGCCTTTATCCATTAATGAACCTATCCGTGCTTGTGTTGATATTGCATTAAGAAAAGAAGAAAAATTAATTAAAAGAACTCGTCTAACATAATGATATGATATTGTCTACTTTAAACTTAAATCCTCATAATATTATTCTTGGATTCTATCCAAAAGCCCTCATCCCTTTAAATCCATGGTTTTTTTTTCATATCTTTCCAAAGTAGGACTTTGATAATTATATCCCAACAATTCTTGTCTCAAATAAAGGATCATCATTACTATCATGGTTTGATCCTTCCAGCAAGCTAGCATGCAGTCACTCTTGATTCTCTGGGCCTCCCCGCGAGCATCTGGTCATCTTTTGACCTAATCCGAGCTTTGTCTCAATTTCGTTCAAGGTCGTCCCACATGACATTTGGTCTGGAATATGACTCTGATATCACTTGTTAAGACCTAGGATCTGCATATTTCTACAATGACATAATATTATTCATTTTTTGGGTCAGCTCTCATGGTTTTGTTCTTAGACTCTACCTAAAAGGTCTCATATTTATGGAGATATCTTTTATCTTTTCAAATCAATGATCCTCTTCATGTGTTTCCAATATAGACTTTGATTATATCCCAACATCAAGGGGCACGTGAGAAGGGATAGCTCACAAAACTATTGATCGTGTTCATCGTCTAAGATGGTCCACCCTCGAGAATTCCCACTGTATATCTCGCTCCCTCCGACCTCAACATCGCAGCGGCAAGCGCCGCCACCACCAGCTGCATGTCCATTACGATTTGCAAGGCAGAGTCGTAGAGAGAGAAGGGTGGTTGGTACGTACTCTGGTACAGTGGCGGAGCCAGAAATTATAATTTACCCGGGCTAAAAAAATTTTAAGACGCTTGAACAAATAACAATTATTTTTTTTTTGATCGTTAATGCATATTGTGAACCAAAATCCATACAATTCAAATCCATACAAAATTTCAAGATAATCAACTAAACTTCAAAGTTTCAAAGGAGATACTTAACAATAGATTCAAAGTTTCAAAGGAGATACTTAACAATAGATGGTACACGTCTTTCTCCAAAAACAACATAATCACCTATTCAGATTTTCCACCTATTCTGCAATGAAAGAATTTTTAAAAAAATTAGATGAGTTTAATGGCACAAAATAATATACGGATATTAATTAGTTTACTAAAAAGTAACATCGCTAATTAAAGTTGATAAATTACTTCCGAATTCACAGTTCGAGTTCTGTATTATAGAGTAGAGATAACAACAACTAAAATACGTATCCAAATTCAAAATAAAATAATTACCTAATACAGTTTAATTGCCACTCTAGATGTAATTTCCAATTGAAGAACTTTCACGCTATCAACTTCCTACAGAAAAATAGAAAAAAAAATTAGCATAGATAACTCATAAAGTAAAAAAATCATTTTATGATCGATATATACATACACATGTTATTGAAGTTGTGCTCTATGATTCTTCAAAGTATAATATTCATCAATTATAGAATCTGAATCAATATTTGAAGCAAACTCTCTCTCAATGTAGATAATCATAGAATCTGTCAGAAAATCCTCTCCCATTCTATTACGAAGAACTGTTTTGACATGCTTCATAGCCGAAAATGCACGCTCTGTAGTTGCCGTAGAAACAGGCAAAGTTAACACTAGACGAATCAACTTGTCAATCAAATTATAGTATTGGAATTTTTTTTATTTCAAACAACCCTTGGCACAATTCTAAGATAGTGGACATATTCTGAAAATTTTCATGACAAATCACATCAAGCTCATAATGTTGTAGTTGACATCTCAAATTATGCATTTCTTATTCGGTGAAGTCCTCAGGATAATACTTCTCAGCGAGAGTACAAATCTTATCAATATTGAACCAATTAAAGTTATCTTTTGGATCTAAAGCAGAGCTAAGCATAAGAAGTTCTACTGTCTCATCACTAAATCTAGAGTTTAACTCTTCCAACTGAAAATCTATTGCGGCATTAAATATATCATAATGAAAGTGATGCTCAACTGTGATGGTATCCTTTTGCTGGCATGAACGACTAGAATGTTTATAACGAGCACTCATCTCTGGTATATCAACGTCCAATCTTGTGCAAAATGATTTGACATATGAAAGAAGAATATCAAAACATTCATTTCTCAATGTAAGAAGAAGTGCTTTAGTTGTAGAGACCAAATCCATTGCATTTATGATATCAAGAGATTTTTTTGTAAGTCACGACAAAGTAAATCTGTGATCCCCATAATTTTATGCATCAAATGCAAAATAAAAATGAAATCAAAAGACTTCATCACTATTAAAGAACCACTAGCTTCCCCATGCATTAAAGTAGATGAACCATCAATATTTTCAAGCACATCAATAATTGCATTATACTTATCTATTAAGCTGCAAATAGAATCAAAATGGGAGCTCCAACGAGTAGTTCCTGCTCGATGCAAAGTACCAATTTGATTAGCTCCTCTCCCAGTTTCGCGTTCACCAGCACCAATAGAACGTGCAATTTCATTAACTTGAGCAGATTGTAACTCAGCATTGCGTTTAGAAGAAGAAGAAACCAGATTAACAATGGTTGTCATATTTGAAAAGAAAAGCCATATAGAGGTCTCATTTTCAGCAGCTGCAACTAACGCTAGTTGAAGTCGGTGAGCAAAACAATGTACATAATATGCATAGGGGCAATCTTTAAGAAATAAAGCTTGCAATCCATTAAAAGCACCACTCATGTTGCTAGCACCATCATACCCTTGACCCCGCATATTATGTATTTCTAAATTATATCTAGTGAGGACATCACATATCTCTTTCCTAAGTGTTGCAGCTGTGGTGTCATGAACATGCACAATTTGAAAAAAAAAACGCTCCCGTAAATAACCATGGACATCAACAAATCTCAAAATTATTGCCATTTGTTTTTTGTTAGATACATCCTTTGCTTCGTCCACTAAAATACAAAACTTAGAATCTCCAATTTCATCACGAATTTTATTTCTGACTCTATTACCAATAATATGCCGGATTTCTTTTTGAACTTCTGGTGAGGTATACTTTGCATTTCCTGGAGCTTTCTCTAAGATAACATCGCCAATATCAGTATTTCATTTTCCCAAAAGTTTTAGCATCTCAATGAAATTGCCACAATTTTGGGAATCTAAAGATTCATCATGACCTCTCAATCCACATGCTTGCAAGCTAAGCCAACGGGCACTCTCAATTGTGGCTGCAAGCCTTAATCGATTCTTTTGAATTTGTTAAGAAAATTCTCGATTCATAACTTTATCTATATGTCGAGTTGCATTCATCACATCAATAATAGATTTAGCAGATTTATTATGCACTGAGTTATAACTTCCCATGTGAGACAAAAAGGCACACTTGGCTCCATCATTAACGCGCTTCCAACTTTTAAACCATTCAACTGTAAATGCAGATTGTTGTGCTTCACTTGTTTCAAAAAGATAGCATGGAAAACAAAATGCTGCATCCTTTGTAGGAGAGTACTCTAACCATGGAAATTTTTTAAACCATGCATATTGAAATCGACGATGTTGCTTTCCTGATTCAGATCGTGGGTACTCTTGCAATTTAGGTTGATATGGCCCCATTTTGATATAAGCTCGTCTAATTTCATCACGATGATTAACATGATGTCGCCATATGGAAATACGCAATCCAGGATCTCGTTCAAGTGATGTTTCATCAAACTCAACTCTTTGAGATTTAGAAGGAGGTTCGAACTCCTCATCAGGAACAGATATATTAGTCTTGGCCCTCTCGATGATGAAGGATTATCAATTCTTGGCTTAAAGAATGACAGAATATTGTTTCCTCCATTTCTCTCTTGATTTGACATTAAAATAACCTAACACAAATAAATCTTAACATGATTAATATAGAATCTTATAAATTTTAAATAACGATTTCTAATAGATAGTAGGACACCTAATCCAAACATAATAAATAGATCCAAGAATTGGCAAAATGAACATACACAAATTATGAAAATTGAACATTGACAAGGTTAATTTTGTCTATATTCTTCAACAAAGTTAAACCATCCATGACGACCTATATGTCCAAATAGGAAAGAAGAGCCGTGAATGACTTCTAAGTGGAATTATTAGTTGTTGTCCAAATTCAAGTTGTCCATATTCAAGATCCATGGATTTTAGGTCCTGCTCAATTGAATGTGATAACAGTATCCATGACGACCTATATGTTTGATAATATACCTACCATACCAAGGCTGACTTTTCAATTCCAAAATATGATAGATTATTTTGTAAACAAGACATAGAAACCATACTAAAACTTTTGCAAATTGGAAGTTGGAACAACCTCAATGAATCATAAGCCATATACAATTAGATGTATATTCATACATTTATTAGTGGTGAAATCTATAAACTGAACATAAATTTACAGAGCTAATACAGTACCGTGTAGAATGAAAGGAGACTGGAGATATATACAGACAAAAAGCCCTTAAGCCCTTGGAGCGGGAGAAGATTGACTGCTTCGTCAATTTATAATTATACCGAAGATTCAAGATCGGTCGCCGGTGTTAAAATACTGAGTGTTTAGGGGGATAAAAGGCAAAACTTTCGAATTCAAGGGCATGATTTGGATTTCGAAAGGTGGAATGGTTTTTTCTGCAAAAAGCCACCCCTTATTAACTCTTCTTTTCCCCTAATCCGAGTGACCTAGCCGCAACAAAACCCTTCGATTCCTTCCTCTCCTCTTCGCCTTCCGCCGCAGCCAGGAGAGAGACCGAATCATCTCTTCTTCTTCCTCGCAAACCTTCTCGATTCTTCTTCTCCTCCTCCCAACCATCAAGCCCACGCGACCTCGTGCGATGCTTCTCTTCCGAGCGATCTAGGTCATCTCGGCGAGCCGGCGACCCGTCCTCGTGCGGCGAGTAGGCGACAGCGGAGAGTACCTCTCTTAGCCTCTGGAGTTGAATCGAAGTTATCAGTTTTCCTCTTGTTCTTCATCAAGCGATCGATCGAGAGCCTCTCTTCTTCTCGACCGAGTGGTTCTGTTTCCGGTGATCTCGGCTACACTCGGAATTGGGCAAAGAATCGCTGCACCGACTCCCATCGAGGTAAGAGCCGTATGATATTTAGTTCGGATGTGAAGGAATGGATCAATCGTTGATTAGGGTTTGGTTGTCTTCCATCTGTGAGCTTGATCCTGGGTTCTTTTGCCAGGAGCTTCTGATATTAGGGATTGATCGTAATCTCTACCTGGACCTTGATTTTGGATTGTCAAAGGGGTGCACACGATTACTATTGCTTCCAGTTGTTCCCTGTTTTTGGCGTGCTTCTGATCGTGAGGTAAGTGATGCTATGTGTTCTTGGTGATTTGTGGGTGATAAGAGTTTATTTCTGGATGGAGTGATCTGTATGAATTCTTGTTACTCTGTGTACATTCGCATGTTGCTCTTAGATGGATCAGTTGGGGATTGTTTTGATCAGAGTTAGGCAGGTGGCTTTGGGAGTTGATTTGAGTAGTGTATAATGGTTAAGGTTCTGTTTTCGGTATATTTTTGAGCTTTCGTGGGTTGCCGTGTGGTGAAGTGTTGAAGAGGGTGATGAGTTAGGATTAATTGAGACTTGGTTTATTAGGTTTGGTTTGGGTTAGACCTAAGTTGAACCTTGATTGATTTGGGTGGAATTGGATCATGAATTGGGATTAATTATTCTCAAGAAATCCTAATTATTTAGATGGTGTGTTGGTAAGGAAGTTAAGGTTTAATTTGGGATTAATTAATGGTAATTAACTCTAATTAATCAAATGGATGTTTAATTGAGATTAATTGATTAGGATTAATCCTAATTAAATTAGAGGGTATATTTGGCTAAGTGATTGTGTATTCGATGCAGGATATTGAGTGTCGCGGCTATCTTCATCGCGGCTATTATAGTTTGACGCGGGATTCTCGACGCCTGGACTTCTTCATATCGAGACGGGTACCTCTGTTTATGCATAGCTAGACATAGTTAGCAGTAGGGATATTTGATATCTTTATCTCTGTGCTTTTGCTTCGGTAGTTGTATCCGTTAGCTTTACTGCTTACTATATCTGTATGGATTGATGATGCACAGTTTACCTTATACCTTACGCTAGGATTTAGGTATTGGTGCATACCGGTTATATGGACTACTGCATATCATGTAGATGACAGCAGGGTTAGATAGTGGATGATGCATGGGATAGTGACACGCATCATTATTGCACGTAGCATAGGGGACGACCTTTGACTCCCTGGAGGTTGAGATGGTCGTCGTACTTGCTACTCGTGTAGGGGCATATGTAGGCGACCCTTGACTCCCCTAGTGGTTGAGATGGGCCGTCAGACCTGCCACATGACTTGTCGTGTAGCCCCGTTGGCGGACCCGGCACTGCAGCAGGTCCCCTATTTATCCGATGATAGCAGGGACGTTTAGAGCGTTACTTCACCTGATGGTGGGGTACGTTTATGGTCTCCGACCCTACCAATTCGGTCTCGCGTGTATCGCCTCATAGACCGTCTGTTCGTGCAAGGAAGACCAGGTCAGAGCCCTACCCACTCGGTTCGCGTGCACTGCAACCTACACCGACTGGCGTCAGGGGTGACCCATGTTGCATCATGAGCATGCTCTGCATCTCTGCAATTGGCTGTGTTTGCTACACTTGATTGTTGCACTTGGTTGGCATGCATACTACCGGGTTTGGATCGACGCAGGTAGGTATGTAGTTCCTTTACTGTTTATAGTTTAGTTCTGCATTTCTTTTTACTGCAGTTATCTTCAGTATTGTGGTAGATAGATAGACAGTGACTTACTGCTATTATTTTCTTCCTGTGCATATCAGTCTGTATTCGCTAAGTTCTTAGGACTCACCCCGTTAGCTCCTTGTTTTTATTTCAGGATGATGGTCTGGAGTGCCCGGCAGCCTGTCCCAGGTCACGTATTTCTTCGAGATGATTCCGGGATGTCTCTTTTACTTTGTTGGTGGTACATGTTGGTACCCGTTTTCTGTTTCTTTTACTTTACGTTTTCGCTGCTATATTCGTATTTGATTTTGCCATTTTATACGGCGGTATAGTTGTACTTTTGTGAGCCATGGAGGCCTTGTGCTTTGCGTTTGTCGTAAGTCGTACCGGTACGCATCTTTATCGTCGTTTTCCGTTTTGCTCATTAATTATACGGTCGCTTGTTCCAGCCCTATAGGCTGCGATACCGGCCGACTGAGATAGTCGTGGGGGTTTGGTCATCTGAATTGTCCGCCGGGACGAGGGAGTAGCTGTCCGGTCAGTATCGGACGAGCGGCTCCTCGGGGCGTGACAGCCGGAGCACCAAACAAGCAAGAGGTCGGTCGCCGGAGCACCAAACAAGCAAGAGAGTACCAAACAAGCAAGAGGTCGGCCGCCGGAGCACCAAACAAGCAAGAGGTCGGCCGCCGGAGCACCAAACAAGCAAGAGGATTGGAGGAGGACGAGAAAATAGGAGGAGTTCTGAACTTCCGATAATCCGATGGTGGCGTCGCCTTCTGAAGTTTGGCGTCCAGGACTCCAAGTTTCGTCGGGCAGACTGCAGAGGCGGCGGATGCGATCATGCGAAGGAATTAGGGAATTTGTCCGGTTGTCCCTCTTTTTCCTATTTGCAGCAGGCTATCGGGCTGGCGGGCTATCCTATTTGCAAGCTATGGGCTAAATATTAACCCAGGCTTATTTTAAAATAGAAATATTAGAGATGTAATTAAATGGACCCTGGCTACCGCCCGGGTACAGTAGAACATGGCTCCGCCCTTGCTCTGGTAGTTAAGTGTATGATTAATGACAACTGAGAATGCAGCTGCACAATTCATGATGCTCCATCAAATCGCACCTTAATGTCTACGTTATTTTATCAGGAATTAATCATGTGAATGGTTTTTGTTTCTTGTGTTTTTTGGTTTAAACTACACATAATGTTTTCACTGTTTAACAGTCATAAAAATTAATGATCTGTTTTTTTGGAGCATTATCAGAATCGTAAGAAGAATTCTTCACAAATATATTTCTTAGATTACCTAAAGATCAAATCATACAGGCGTGTGAATATTTAAGTGACTATATATGTCACATATTGGTAGATTTCAAATATGTCGACTATATTAGAAAATAATTATAATATTTTTACTTATCAAAATATATTTCATAAGTTTGTAATATTTCTTGCATTAGAAGCCAAACACCTGGTCGAAAACATATTTGTTAGCCAGAGACGACTATGCAAATGAAGTCCTCAAGAGTATTAATTTAAATGCAGAATTTGACTTCGGACAAGATAGCGATTATTCTATTGACAGATAAAAAGAGAAAATTGAGAAAAAGTCAAGAAAAGAAACTATAAAAAAATTAGAAATTTTATTATCACTAGAGGATTAATTCCTCATACAGTTAAATATATATTTATATAGACTCTAGACTTTAAGATCAAGAAAGAAAAGAAATCTTGTTGAGAAAGAAAAGAGATCTTTTTATAAAAGAAAATCTCAAATTGAAAATAATACAATAGGATGTTGATTTAGACAAACTAAGACGCATAAATACTAGAAATACCAAAATTATTCTAAATACCATAAAACAGAAATTACCATGATATAGTAATAAAATCATTGGAGGCTCGGACAAGGGCCTAAACATCACTTTTAGGGCTTGAAAGTTGGTTGTTACAAGCTCCCTGGTAATAAATATAGATCGCTAAAATATGCACATGTGACCACTGACAAAACCTGATTTTGAGTCCCCAGTTAAAAGTTATAATTAACCCTTTGAAGTTCAAAGGGTCATGTTGGATTGATCCTACATCAATCTCCCTAGGTTGAAAAAAACTAACCCTCAAGCTCATAGTAGCCTCATCAACATCCACTAAGGAGTTAAGTGCTTCATATTGAAGACATCAAACGTCCTCAAATGACTAGGAAGGTGCTGTTGGGACCGGGTGCATGTTGACAAGGATACGGGTTCGTAAATTTTAAAATTTTTACGTACAGTGGAAGAATTAGCATAAAATAATTTCTCAAATTATTTTAACCACGTATCTAGCATGCAACCTTATGATGTGTGGACATGATCATAAATTAAAAACTTGCGAAAAAGTAAACTAATTTACTTAGTACCTCGCGTAACTCGAAGTAAGGGACGAGATCCAACCATAGCGTCCCTTGGAAGCTCCGCCTCTATTCGCGTCCACGCCGAGTTCTCTTCGGGATGACTTCGCAAAGTCACGAGCTTTGTGCCGACGAGAACTACTAGATTCTCTATTGGAACAACTAGAAGATCAAGAGAGAAGAAAAGGAAACTAATCACCAAGTAACGGAATCTAAATTCCGGGAAGGAAGGAGTTGTGATCCGCTTCTTCTTCTTCTTGGTTGGCTTCTCCTTGGTGATGGTGACTCACGGCAACCTCAAGGGATGATGAGGGAGCGCCGGCCATAGCTTGGACAAGGGGCGCCGACCCTAGCTTGGGAAGGAGAAGGAGAATAAGAGAATAAGAGAGAGAGAGAGAGAATTAATCTCTTGATTAATCTATTAATTGGAATTCAAGGCTTACCTTTGGTTCCTTTATATAGTTACCTCTCCCTTGCCAAGTCTCCCTCTTAACAGAATTTTCATAAGAAATTTATCCTATAAATTCTCTTATGAATTATTCTGTTTAAGCCAAGTTTTATTATAACTAACTTTATAATAAAACAAATACTTCTCTCTTTTAATTATGGAATAAAATTTGTATAAAATTTTCTTATCATGGATAAATCAATTCATAATTGATTTTATAAATTAAAATTAAACCAATTCATGGTTCATTTTAATTTCCATAAAAAGAATAAATTTCTACAAATTTCTTTATAAATCTCTTTATATAAATTTCTTTATATATCAATTTATTTATCCATAATTTATAAAACAAATCGCGCTAGATTTATTTTATTAATTAAACCAATTAAATTGGTTTATTCCCCTTTTAATGGCCGGCCAAACCAAGCCGCTCCCATCGCGAATTAAACTCATTTAATTCGCCCAATAAGCCTTCAAAAGACTTAACCATTTTTAGCTTCCATTGCGCCTCTGATAAATTCAGATTCGACTTATTTCTCTTGATCGGAAAATCTAATTTTCAACTCGTTTTAAATCCTTCGGATTACTCGTAGTGCGTGTGACTAAATAGGCTTTCGATTTATGTTGGCCGTTGACGACCCCGAATTACTATGTTAAAGTTGTCACGAAATGTATGAGCTCATCAAATTTAAATATCAAATGGATGAATGAAATGCTGGAAACCCTTTTTGCAATTAAAGAATAAAAGCGTAGTAAAGGGGCCACAGGTCGTATTTTTCTCGCGGACTAGTTGACTTTGTTCGACTCAAGCTCGTATTTAGGTTTCGTTTGTGTTTTCGGGTTTCAAATAAAGATTTGGGTTTTGGGTTTGCGATTATGAAATGAAAATTCAATGAAAAGGCAAGGAGAACTTAATCATGAACTAAACAAGAAATTGCAAATTATAACTCATCATCTAAGCACTTAAACAATTCTTTTGGATGCAAAATTAATGTCAATCAACAAAGCAACTGCTGATCCATTCAGGACTGATCGATTTAGGAACTTTCTTGATGCAGAAATGAATTGCAATAGCAAATTGGATGCAAGAATCAGCCAAAACAACTAACTCTAGATGCAATTTAATCCCAATGCCTACCATCACTGATGCAAACTCAAGCCATTACAAACTGACATTTCAGAAAGGTATTGACCTGCAAAAATGAAAATTGGATCGCAGACATGAAATCGATACAACCAGTTGCTTGATACGGGGAGGCAGGGACTGAAATCAAGTGTTGACATGCAAAAACTGATGCTACTTCAGAAATACATTAAA
The DNA here is from genome assembly GCA_024364735.1 of Boesenbergia rotunda. Classification (NCBI taxonomy): domain Eukaryota; kingdom Viridiplantae; phylum Streptophyta; class Magnoliopsida; order Zingiberales; family Zingiberaceae; genus Boesenbergia; species Boesenbergia rotunda. Next base: position 29,409 of record JAGFNQ010002425.1, read on the forward strand.
TGCAGAAATTGATCCAAGTGCAGGAATTCAGAAATTTCACTACAATCAACTCACACGAACTAGCTGCAAACTTTGGACAACAAACAAATGCATATAAAATCCAGAAATGCTGAAATTAATACTTATCGATTTCAAACTCAATCATACACAAAAAAAAAAACAGATGGGTTTCGGATGCAAGCTGTGCCAATTTAGCTTGGCACGCAAGGATGAGCTGCTGCACAAATTAAATCCTAGTTTCAGAACCCAATCTCAATTGCTTTGAGATGAAACAACTGCAGAACTAGTTCAGAAGTAGAACTGAGCTAATTTGACACAATTTCAGAAGTGTTAACTGAAGATTTCAGAAATGAAAGCTGGATGGCAGACTTGAAAACTGGACATGGCAGATTCAGAATCTGATGCTGAATTTCAGCATCCGTTTGAAATGCAAAACAAGCAACAACAAGCTAGAATTGATACATAAATCTAATCTTCAGTAAAGGTTCATGTAAGGTTTAAGAGAGCTGAAACACACGTGATGCATTTGCAGGACAAAATGAAGTAGCAAAATTCAGAAACAGTTTAGAAACTTCACTGCAGAAACAGTTTGCAGAATTTTAATGTTGGCACGCACTTGGTAATTGATTCACAGAATTGAATTGCGGCAACTAAAATTAAGTGCCATGTTAACTAAATAAGCTGTCGATCTAACATAAGTGCAGCAATTAAAGCCAACAAGTGCAGACATAATTCAGAGAGCAACCACTCTGATGCGAGTTCAGAAACTGCACGAAATTGCAGAAATGGTTGCAGAATTTCAGGAATGCAACTATGAATTGAGTTCAAACTTAACCCAGTAGCTTGTGTGAAGTGGATGGATGTGAAACGAACAATTAAAGTGCAAATTGATGAGCTGAAGTCGAAATTTTCAGAAATGAAATGGAGATGCAGGATTGAAGGTTGATACGCAATCTGAAATCAGGGAGTAACTGATACGCATGAACAACATTAGAAAAGAAACCGAATTTGATTACAATTGTTCACTAACAAACAATGAACCTAATTTACTTGCATAAACGAAACTGATTTAAAACAAAAACAAATCAGAAACTAAACTTAACAATTCTAGAATTTCAGAAACAGGAAGTGGCACGCAAGCAATAAAATTGCAAACTACTGAAATTAAATCTAATTATCACTAAAACAAGCTCTTAACTACTTAGCATCTAAGAATTAAACCCTAATTAAGCTCAAACCATTCAGAATTACAACTAAGTCGCTGGTATTAAACTGTAAAAACAGAACAAGTGCAGAATATAAAGTTTACAGCTAAAAACATTGGAAATTAAGAATCTAAACTACTCCTCAACCCTTCCTCAACTCAAGAGCTCCTTGGTCGTCAATCAAGGGAGAACCTCGGACCCGCAAGCTCCGCAAATCAGCAGGAAATGTCTCTGCTACCGAATCTGATCAGATCACTGCTCAAACTGAAATCAGCTTCCGAATCCTTCAAACTTGCTGTGGTGGATTGCGATCTTGATTGGGGAGGGACCGAGACCTTCCAGGGAACCCCTCTGGTCAGCTCGGATGCAATGGAAGTGGATCACAGCTGAGTTCAATGGAATCGGATAGTGAAACTGCCGAGACCTCGCGCAGCTTCTCTATTGAGCAAATCTTCAATCGGAAACCACACTGAGACTCTCCATACTAACCTAACCCTTGCTTTGATGATGGATTGAGTGATCGCGCCTCCTTGATGAAGAAATCTAGCTAAGAAACGAGAAGAAACTGAAGAAGAAGATGAACAGCGGCGGAGACGCGATGAGGAGAAGCTGCTGGGAAAATCTGATTAAATAGCTATCAATGGACGGTTGTGATTAATTTGAGAAATCCAACGGTTAATCTTCATCTGATCTGACCCAAACTTTGAGGATGTTGATCTGGGGTCAGGATCTGCCTTGTGGTAGCTCGGATCCTCCAGATATGCAACGGATGGTCCAGATCAACTCTATCTGTGAATGGACGCTCTAGAGCCTTCCTTGCTTGATCCAACGGTTGATTTAGCTCCGATTGGGATGAAACCTTCAGATCTTGATCATAGAGCTTGATCAACCCTAACCCTAGCTCGGATTGCTTCAGATCGTCCCGGATGGCTCAGATCTAGCCGCTCTTGAATCGGACGACCCGGATTAATCGTAGGCTTGATAATTCGATCCGGTTCACATCCGACTCAAGTTTGACCCAGTATGCCCTAGGTCCAGGATCCTTTCATGCCTACAAAGATATATCAGAAAATTAGTGGCCAAATAATCCAAAAAATATGTAAATTTGCAATTAAGTCCAAAATAAGAGGAAATCCTAAAACCTAGGGTAAAATCACAAATAAGCAATAAAAACATAGGTCAAACATGGATTTTAACATCTAAAATAATCACAAAAATGGTACTTATCAACTCCCCCACACTTAACCTTGAGCGTCTCGCGAAACAACTAAATATGTATCCCTTAGGTTTTCTAAAGCATAATTAGAAGCAAATGAAAAGAAATTACCTAAGGTTGTCAATTCTCAAAAATCTAAGCTCTATGGATTAGTATCTTGTCCTTAAATCAACAACTTAGCCTTTTCATCAATCATGAGTCATTGAGATGAATTTAAATCACTAGCCTTTCAAGGGAAGTTTTGGTGGCTCTCTCCTTAAATTCTAACTTGATGATGGAAGTGGAGCTCACTCGAACACATATGATTCTTGCACTACCATAGGCTTGCTTATTATCTACTCTCCACCATTAATCATGAATAGGATCAACATCTATAAAAACAAATGAAAAACATAGAAAATGGTGAGAAATGGAATAAGAGCCAAGAAAAGTGGAAAATTGAAAAAGTGGAAGACTTGAGTGCTCAAGGATGTTTCCAATGAACTTTGGCCTCTTTTCAGTCCCCTAGTGATATAAAAATGTGTGAAGTCAGATTTCGATAACTGCCTTTGTTTTGGATGAAAACTCCTTCCTTGGTTCAATGTGCCAATCTTCCTTCAATTGCGTGCCATTTCATTCCTTCTCTTTTCTTCTCATCAAATCTTTTTCTTTCTCTCTAGTAGATCTCAGACTATATTGGAACAAAGGATTTGTTCAGATGAGAGAAACTTCACTAATTTAAAGTACCAAAACTACAGTCTTGTGTCATCTTGTTCTTCTCTTTTCTTTTCCTTTTCAAACTGTTTTTCTTCTCTCTTTTTTTTTTCTCTGCTCTCAATCTTCTAATGGAGCCTTTCAGATCTTGCAAAACTCCAATTCCTTCATATCAGTTGGTATCTTAAAGTAGTCGAGCACTTAAAGAATTCCACTCAAAATTCTGCTCAACAAGTTTAATTTCAGCCCTTTCACTTTCTATTCTGATCAGCAGTTGTTTCGAATTTTCTTTGCATCTTCCTGCATCAGATTCTAGCATCCATTGGTTCTTCTTATACCTTGCAAACTTCTGCATTTTTCTGGTGGGCAGTTAGCATCAAATAGAAATGGAAAGGTTGATCCCAGCTGTTTTGAATTCAGCCCACTGCATCCTTCTTTCTTAATCTGTTTCTTGATATGAAAAAATCCAATCAGTCACATTTCTTCCTCCTTTGATCAGCAATGAATGTGCCTAACAATTTCAGATATATTCCTATACCTACTGCTCTGATTTATAGCTTCAAAAACTCAATTAGGTTGCAAGTTGGTACAACTGCCTTTATAGCATTTACATTGGTTTTCCTCCTTTCATAACTGAATTTTTAGCTTAAGTATCAACTTGCTGCTCTCCAAAACCTCTTGGGCTTCGAGTGGTGTTTGTTTTGAGTCCTTTTCAGCTTTCTTTGCAGCAGCCTCATTAATTCCAACTCAATCCATCTTCACTTCAATTTCTGCACTGCATACAATTCCTACAATAGCACTTTACTGATTTTTCCAGCTTCTTATATCCTTTCGGCAGCTCAGAATTTCTGCTTATATTCCACTCAATTCAGCTCAGATCCGATCAGCTGCTAATTCATTGTATTCCATTCCAGATCAGTAGATTGGATTCCAATCTCAGCAATTCACAAATTTTCTGCAATAGCACAGATTTTCTGCAATGAACAAATTTCTGCTGCCATGTTTCAGATTTGATCAATCTTTTGAAATCTGTACAGCTGCATTTAAGCTCCCATCAAAGAGTGGTTGATTGCTATCGCAAAGAACAGCTTCAATCCCAACATTTCTGCCCAAAAAGTTGAATTTCAGCCAACTTCTTCCTTTTCTTCCCTCTTTTTCGAAACTTCTAGCAGCCATTTCTTTTTCCTAGATCTGAAATTGAATGTGCACCTTCAACTTCAGATACATTTTCATGCTTGATAACTTGATTCATAGCTTTTGAAACCTAGATTCATCTCCAAATTGATACAATCTTGTGCAAAAACTGCTTGCATGGTACACTAGTTTCAATCCTAGCAGTCCACTGATTTTTTTCTGTTAATGCACTTGATTTTTTTACTTGATACTCCCTGCTTACTTCAAATTCCAGCAACCCCTTCAATGGTTTCATAATTGTATAGCTGCAGTTCAGCTCTTAGAAGAGTGGCTGAATACATGTTCTATAGCCAATTTGATACCTCATTCTTCAATTTTCGTGCCAATTTCTTTTCTTCTCTGCAGATTTTTTTTCCTCAGCCGAATTCATAGATTTGTCCTTCAAATCAGCTGCTGGCTTCTGATTTTGGTTGCAGAACAACTGCCCTTGTAATGCCGTTTGTATTGTTTTAGCAGCTACAAATCACTCTCGGCAGATTACAAGCTCTGATTTGCTTCAATTCAGATTTTTCTCAGCTTCACTTCACTGCCCAGATTTTCTTTCCTTCCTCTGGATTTTGGCACAAATTTCTCTTGTCTTCAGATTATATAATTTGTGTGCAGCTTCTACTTCAGACTCAATTCATTCTAGCATTTGACAGCTGCAAATTCCTGAAATTACAGCCAATGTATGGCTGCAATTGTGTGCCAATTTAACCTTTGTCACAGCTTTTTTTTCTTCCTTCATCCACCGAATTCAGCTTGGCACATGCAAAATTTTTTTTTTCCCGAATTGAAGTGCCTCCTTGATACCAAATCTTTCCAAATCACTAATCACTCCCCCACACTTAAAACTTTGTCCGTCTCGGGCAAAATAGCATCAAGAAAACATCCCAAGCAAACAAATCCATAGAAAAATTGGGGTTAGAATTAGGAATAAGGAAAGACAAATAGGATAAATATGATTTTTGCCAAAGTTGATGTGGAAAAGTAAACAAAGTGATTAGTCTCTATAGATGTGATCCAACCATTGAAATATGATTTCGAAAGAACCTAGGCAAGTTCTAGAGCACAATAACATGTGTGTATCACAAGATAAGGCTAATCTCACTAGGTAAAAATAATCCATCTCAAATTCTCAATTAAGAATCCAAAGCCAAGTAGTACTCAAATATTTAAGATTTCATCCATGAGCTTAAACCCTAAGTTTTGACAACCAAATTTAACTTATTTTCAAAGAGATTCTAAAATGCTATGGAAGAACCTAGAGGAATACATTTATTCCTAGTCATGCAAGCAAAAGTGCTAAAAGAAATAATAAAGTATTTACAATGTCTATTTATTCAATTTACTCTAGAAAACATAAAAGTGAAAAATGCGATAAAAGAAAATACAAGAAGAATCAAACTCCCCTTTATTCGGGTGGGCGGAGTCTATCTAGAAGGAGCCTCCATCTTGGTAGTGGAGGAACATGGGTAGTTGGGAGAATTAGGACTCCCCCACACTTGAACTTCGCAAAAAATTTCTCTGGTGGCCTAAGGCGATTCAGGTTCAAGAGCCATTCAAGGGATGGACTGCTTTTAATTAAAGTCAAATCATCTCCTCCTTCTTGATGCCCTTCAGAAGTCCTTCCAGGAGGCTGGAGTCTGTTCAGTTGGAGTACCCACTCCTGAAGTCTTCTGGACCCTGCAAAACAATATAATACCTCTCTCAAGCGTGCAGGGTCAAAAAGAAATAAAATGATATCAGTCTCTGTATGAGATGTATCCAAAACTGCATCATGTTCAATTAAATCAATGCTTGGTATCTCAATAAATTTTTCACGGTTATTTCCTACAAAATTTGCATCCTGAAATTCATCACAAATAATGAAATCAATTTTTGGCACTTCAATAAAAATTTCGCAATTATTTTTCAACACAGATGGATCAAGCAAAATATCACAGCCTATGAAATCAATCTCAGGTGCCTCAAAGAATTTTTCAAAATTATTTCCAGCATAAGATATATCAAAACACTCATCACAACAATTAACAACACTAGGCACTTCTAAAAAATTTTCACACTCAGCATTTTCATGATTTGTATCACCACATGCTTCATATTCAACATATTCTCCACTAGGTACCTCTAGGGATTTTTCACAATCAAATTCTATAAGAAATGCATCCCTAGGTGTATCACAAACAATAAAATCAGTTTGAGGTACCTCATTACAAATTTCAAAAAAATTAGGAGGAGAATTTACCTGATCGTGCTGAAAAGTACCTGGAGATTCTACAAAAGTAGATATATCTGTGGTCTCCTCCTGATCATGTGCAGTCTCCTCTTCAGCCTCAAGTTCTGGTGGACACTCAAATAAAACAGGTGATCCTTGGGTTCTTGCTTCCACCATGCAAGTCCCTACACTTCCTGAAAGTTGTGGTGGTCCCTGGGGCTTAGTGCAGTCCCCTACACCTGTGGAATCATCTCCTCTGCATGCTTCTTCTGTAATATCTGCAACAACAGTATCAAAAAAATTAGGACCACTAATAACACTATCATCACAAAATAAAAGACTAGAATGGTCCTGTGGAGCTTCAGTTTCTTCTGCTGGAGCTGAAAAATTTGGAATTGGATTTTGAATAGGAGTCTCCGGAGGAATGCATGCTGTAGGTGCCCAAACTTTAATGTATTCTTCTTCTTCTTCTATCACATTTGCAAGATTACTTGAAGAAGGACTTGGCCATACACTAGGGTCACCTTGAACTGATATAAAACCAACTCCGGGGCTCTCAGAATCAAGAGTTGCTTGAGAATATAATTGTCCTGATTCTCGGGCTAGCCTTTGTTTCACTTGATCAACTAATTTTGCAATGTGTTGTAGTTGTTGTTGATTTTGCTCTTGTTGTTGTTGTAACATCTCCATCATCCTTTGTTGTTGAGCCTCACTCCAATCAGGATCATCAAAGCCTCCTTGGTTAAACTGCTGAAATGGAACATAAGGCTGCTGAAGTCCAGGAGGAGGCTGCGCATTCTGAAATGGAAACTGTAGGGGCTGATCAAATGGATGCATGGACTGATTAGATTGCTGAAAACTTGGCTCACAACATGGTGGAGATAGCTGAAAATTTTGATTATGAAATTCTTGGATCTGAGGTTGAAATTGTTGTGGTGAACACTCAAATTGATGTGGGGGCTGTTGGTACTGATTTTGGTGCTGAATTTGTTGAGGATATGGCTGAAAATTGCTTTGGAAATTTGATGGACCTTGCTGAAAACTATTCCCCGGAAAACCTTGATTTGAACCTTGCTGAAAACTCTGATTGGGCTGCTGAAAACTCTGAAACTGCTGCCCTTGCTGATAGTTCCCCTGAAAACCTTGATTTTGGTTAAATGTTGACTGTTGATGCTGAAAACCTTGCTGAAAAGGCTGAGACATCTGCTGGAAATTTTGAAAGCTTCCTTGAACTTGCTGATTTTGGTGGTATTGAGGCTGAAAATTCTGATATTGCTGTTGGAATTGTGGCTGCCCATTCTGAAATGTTTGCTGAAAATTCGAATTAGGCTGCTGAAAGTCTTGACTTGGTTGCTGAAAATTTGAATAGTATTGCTGAAACATTTTGATCTTGCAGCCCTGTCACAAAACAAACAAGAAAAATAGCAGCAACCCGTATACAAAAGATAAAGCAAAATAAAATAGAACCCAATGATATGTCTAAAGAAACATACAAGCAAAAATCAAACAATTCAACTAGTTGCTTCCCCGGCAACGGCGCCAAAAATTTGACGACCCCGAATTACTATATTAAAGTTGTCACGAAACGTATGGGCTCATCAAATTTAAATATCAAATGGATGAATGAAATGCTGGAAACCCTTTTTGCAATTAAAGAATAAAAGCATAGTAAAGGGGCCACAGGTCGTATTTTTCTCGGGGACTAGTTGACTTTGTTCGACTCAAGCTCGTATTTAGGTTTCGTTTGTGTTTTCGGGTTTCAAATAAAGATTTGGGTTTTGGGTTTGCGATTATGAAATGAAAATTCAATGAAAAGGCAAGGAGAACTTAATCATGAACTAAACAAGAAATTGCAAATTATAACTCATCATCTAAGCACTTAAACAATTCTTTTGGATGCAAAATTAATGTCAATCAACAAAGCAACTGCTGATCCATTCAGGACTGATCGATTTAGGAACTTTCTTGATGCAGAAATGAATTGCAATAGCAAATTGGATGCAAGAATCAGCCAAAACAACTAACTCTAGATGCAATTTAATCCCAATGCCTACCATCACTGATGCAAACTCAAGCCATTACAAACTGACATTTCAGAAAGGTATTGACCTGCAAAAATGAAAATTGGATCGCAGACATGAAATCGATACAACCAGTTGCTTGATACGGGGAGGCAGGGACTGAAATCAAGTGTTGACATGCAAAAACTGATGCTACTTCAGAAATACATTAAATGCAGAAATTGATCCAAGTGCAGGAATTCAGAAATTTCACTACAATCAACTCACACGAACTAGCTGCAAACTTTGGACAACAAACAAATGCATATAAAATCCAGAAATGCTGAAATTAATACTTATCGATTTCAAACTCAATCATACACCAAAAAAAAATAGATGGGTTTCGGATGCAAGCTGTGCCAATTTAGCTTGGCACGCAAGGATGAGCTGCTGCACAAATTAAATCCTAGTTTCAGAACCCAATCTCAATTGCTTTGAGATGAAACAACTGCAGAACTAGTTCAGAAGTAGAACTGAGCTAATTTGACACAATTTCAGAAGTGTTAACTGAAGATTTCAGAAATGAAAGCTGGATGGCAGACTTGAAAACTGGACATGGCAGATTCAGAATCTGATGCTGAATTTCAGCATCCGTTTGAAATGCAAAACAAGCAACAACAAGCTAGAATTGATACATAAATCTAATCTTCAGTAAAGGTTCATGTAAGGTTTAAGAGAGCTGAAACACACGTGATGCATTTGCAGGACAAAATGAAGTAGCAAAATTCAGAAACAGTTTAGAAACTTCACTGCAGAAACAGTTTGCAGAATTTTAATGTTGGCACGCACTTGGTAATTGATTCACAGAATTGAATTGCGGCAACTAAAATTAAGTGCCATGTTAACTAAATAAGCTGTCGATCTAACATAAGTGCAGCAATTAAAGCCAACAAGTGCAGACATAATTCAGAGAGCAACCACTCTGATGCGAGTTCAGAAACTGCACGAAATTGCAGAAATGGTTGCAGAATTTCAGGAATGCAACTATGAATTGAGTTCAAACTTAACCCAGTAGCTTGTGTGAAGTGGATGGATGTGAAATGAACAATTAAAGTGCAAATTGATGAGCTGAAGTCGAAATTTTCAGAAATGAAATGGAGATGCAGGATTGAAGGTTGATACGCAATCTGAAATCAGGGAGTAACTGATACGCATGAACAACATTAGAAAAGAAACCGAATTTGATTACAATTGTTCACTAACAAACAATGAACCTAATTTACTTGCATAAACGAAACTGATTTAAAACAAAAACAAATCAGAAACTAAACTTAACAATTCTAGAATTTCAGAAACAGGAAGTGGCACGCAAGCAATAAAATTGCAACTACTGAAATTAAATCTAATTATCACTAAAACAAGCTCTTAACTACTTAGCATCTAAGAATTAAACCCTAATTAAGCTCAAACCATTCAGAATTACAACTAAGTTGCTGGTATTAAACTGTAAAAATAGAACAAGTGCAGAATATAAAGTTTACAGCTAAAAACATTGGAAATTAAGAATCTAAACTACTCCTCAACCATTCCTCAACTCAAGAGCTCCTTGGTCGTCAATCAAGGGAGAACCTCGGACCCGCAAGCTCCGCAAATCAGCAGGAAATGTCTCTGCTACCGAATCTGATCAGATCACTGCTCAAACTGAAATCAGCTTCCGAATCCTTCAAACTTGCTGTGGTGGATTGCGATCTTAATTGGGGAGGGACCGAGACCTTCCAGGGAACCCCTCCGGTCAGCTCGGATGCAATGGAAGTGGATCACAGCTGAGTTCAATGGAATCGGATAGTGAAACTGCCGAGACCTCGCGCAGCTTCTCTATTGAGCAAATCTTCAATCGGAAACCTCACTGAGACTCTCCATACTAACCTAACCCTTGCTTTGATGATGGATTGAGTGATCGCGCCTCCTTGATGAAGAAATCTAGCTAAGAAACGAGAAGAAACTGAAGAAGAAGATGAACAGCGGCGGAGACGCGACGAGGAGAAAGGCTGGGGAGTTTCTGATTAAATAGAAACAAATGGACGGCTGTGATTGATTTGAGGAAATCCAACGGCTGATCTTGCTCTGATTGGAGCCAAACTTTTATGATGATGATCTGGAGTCAGGATCTGCCTCGTGGTAGCTCGGATCCACCAGATGTGCAACGGATGGTCCAGATCAACTCTATCTGTGAATGGACGCTCTAGAGCCCTCCAAGCTTGATCCAACGGTTGATTTAGCTCTGATTGGGATGAAACCTTCAGATCTTGATCATAGAGTTTGATCAACCCTAACCCTAGCTCGGATTGCTTTAGATCGTCCCGGATGGCTCAGATCTAGCCGCTCTTGAATCGGACGGCCCGGATTAATCCAAAACATGATAATTCGATCCGGTTCCACTTCCGACTCAAGTTTGACCCAGTATGCCCTAGGTCCAGGATCCTTTCATGCCTACAAAAATATATCAGAAAATTAGTGGCCAAATAATCCAAAAATTATGTAATTTTGCAATTAAGTCCAAAATAAGATAAAGTTCCAAAACCTAGGGTAAAATCATAATTAAGCAATAAAAACATGGGTCAAACATGGATTTAAGCAATTAAAATGATCAATAAAATGGTGCTTATCAGGGAGCCAACTTAAAAATAATTTTTATAGTTAGATAAATTCTTTTCTTATTTTAAAATTGCATGCTTGCTTGTTTATTTATTTTCTGTAATTTACCATGCTTAGACCTAGGACTGGTTAGATTAAGGACTAAGACGATTAACTAAAATTTGAACAATATAGTATTGGGTGGAGGTGAGATGATAGTACGTTAGGGAAGCTATTTTGGCGGAACTAGCCGAACCTACCGATCCAAGACCCAAACTAGTTAGACCAAAATCTTTCAAGGAGTAACTTGAAGATGGATTTTCAATAAAAGGCTTTGTCAAGGAAAGGGTTGATGATCCAATAAGGCTACTGTCAAAGAAGGCCTAGTGCCTCGCCAAGACCTGAAAGCCGATTATTGAAAACCAAATTCACTTTACTATTGTCAGATTTGAATCTAACACAGATTTCAATTAATCTTAGATTCAACCATTTTTTCAAAAATAAAATTTAAAGCATAATAAATTGTTTTTAAATTAATTTAGCTTTTTAAAATTAATCATGTTTTTTTAATAAAATTCTTACTTCTATTAAAACCTGTCTCATAAAACCCATAAGGTTAACATGATTGATAACTATAGACTAGGTGAGATGGTTAGGATCTAACTCAAATTCACCTATTTTTTTTAATAAAAATACTGAATCATGCAAATTAGAGCTTAACTGACCTAATTGTTAGTTAGTCAAAAGAGTCAAACCCGGTCAAAATAGTCAAATCTGGTCAAATGGTCAAAAGTCAAACTGGTGTCAGATTAGGCACCCGTGACCTGTCGGGCGCCCACAACTTTTCCTTCGACCAAGACAGCAAAAGCTGTCAACCCTACACATCTAACCCAGGCGCCCGTGACCTATCAGGCGCCCAAGTCTGTCTCTTCATCCAAGGCAGTCAATTCTGCCAAAAAGCTACCGTCTAACCCGGGCGCCCGTGATCTATCGGGCGCCCGTATAACACTATATAAGGAGCATGGCTCCTTCCACTTCCCCCACACCAAAATCAAAACTCTCCTTCACTCCTCTTCTTTCCAAGGCGCCCGGACCTCCTTGCTAGTCTTCAAACGCTTGACTTCAAGAATGCCGCCCCGGTATCAATCTTTTTATGCATTCTTTTTGCAATTTCATTTTCTTACTTATTAAATGTATGATTGCAATTTACTTTTCTTTAAATATCTAGAAAATGCCGTGTCTCCAAACCCAATCCCGTGGACAAACCTAGCCCTGACCCGAGGTTTCCCAACCTAGAATTATTCAACAAATTTGCCCAAACAACTTACAAGCCTATAAAGACTAGTTTTCTAAATAGGCAATTTTTTACCCAATCCTGTCCCTTAGCGATAAACGCCATCAACTTTTATCAACTAGACCACCTAGTCTTCTGTACACATCCGGTAAACTCAACCCTGTGTGCAGAGTTTTACAACAACCTTGTCATGATTGATGACCTACTCTACACTACCATTGTTCAAGGCACTCCCCTAAATATTTCTCCTATTCTGTTCAATCGGTTTCTCGGACTACGACCTTCGCAATCGACCTTTTCTTGTTATCCTCCGGCCGACCCGCCCTTCGCACCCCCCTATTCGCACATTATGTTAGACACACTTTACTCGTATTTCTTTGGAGATGTACGAAATCCGTTGGCTCGGCGATTTCAGTCGGTTGACCTCCAAGTCCAAGACTATGCCCTCTACTGAGTCATAGTTCGATGTGTTCTCCCACTTACCACTCGAGATGTTGCGACCATGCGACCATTTCATACCTTCTTACTCTATATCATGATTCATCAGCTTGATATCGACATAGGTCTCTACATCTTCCATACCATTATTTACGCCTCGAGCATATCCACACACAATCGAGTTTGTACACCCTACTGCCACATTATTACCTCCCTTCTTCACCACCATGGTCGAGACATCACTGCCGGAGAGATTGTTTCGATGACTAAGTTTGACGAGATAGGGATTAGGAATTTTTCTTTAGCGGGGATAGAATTTTTGGCCACGGGGGTCCTAGCGTGGAGACCGGAGAGAACCAGATGACAGGACGACTCTGACGAGGAGGTGGAGATAGACGTAGCTGATCTCGTAGCCGAGATCAATGAGCAATTATAGGAGCCACCCCAACCAACTACCGACCATCGCATCACTGTTAGTGATATGAGAGAAGTGTCCTAAGGCAATCACCTTATGATTGTAATCATTTATTTTAATAAATGAATATTCACTATTTGAGTATACATGTTTGTGTATTTGATTGAGATCTTAAACTCATTTACTGAATGTCCGCAATACAATTCACATCATGAGATAATTTGTGATGAATTCACAACTAGTGATTATCTCTACATGTACAATTGTGAAGTATTGAAATTGTCCCTAGTCGATGAATTGATAAATACGGACACTATCAATTCTGTTGAGACTAGCATGGGTTATTCTCTAATCAGCTGATTCTCACTGGCTGCTGACATTGAGATGTCCGGAGATAAACATGAATGCTAGTTAAGGGAACTAGTTCATTGGAGTGACTTGTTGTAAAACTTCATTTGGTAGTCTACATATAGATATGTCAGTGAAGTTCTTACTGCAGCATAAGTGCGATGTTCCTTTGACTTGCGGTGTTCAAGTCATCTTGGTCATGGATGTTGGGATCGGGTGCATGTTGACATGGATGCGGGTTCGTAATTTTAAAATTAATTACGTGCAGCGGAAGGTTTAGCATAAATAATTTCTCAAATTATTTAACCACACATCTAAGCATGCAACCATATCTTGTGTAGATATGATCATATATTTAAAATTTTGTAGAAATGTAAACTAATTTACTTATTACCTCGCGTAACTCGAAGGAAGGGACGAGATCCAACCGTAAGCGTCCCTTGGAAACTCCGCCTCTATTCGCGTCCACGCCGAGTTTTCTTTGGGATGACTTCGCAAAGCCACGAGTTTCGTGCCGACAAGAACTACTAGATTCTCCAAAGGCACGACAAGAATACCAAGAGAGAGATGGAAAGACTAACCACCAAACGAAGAACGAAATCTAAATTCCGGGAAGAAGGAAGGAGTAACGCCCGCTTCTTCTTCTTCTTCGGCAGCTTCTCGGTGGTGGTTGAAGCTCACGGCAAAGGGGAGGGCCTCTAGGGCCGGCGGTACTAGAAGAGGGAGAGGGAGAGAATGAGAGAGAGAGAGGGCTTATTTCTAGATCTCTTAGATTTTTTTTCCAAGCCTTGCCTTGGTTCCTTTATATAGTAGCCTCTCAATCGCCAAGTCTCCTTTTTATGGAATAAATTTTCATAAAAAATTTATCATATAAATTTTTCTATGAATTATTCCATCATGCCAAGTTTTTATCATAATTTAATTTATAATAAAAACAACCATTTCTCCCTTTTCTTATGGAAAAAAATTTCTTTATATAAATTTCTTTATATAAATTTCTTTATCATGGTAAATCAATCTATTATTGATTTTATAAAATAAAATAAACCAATCCATGGTTCATTTTAATTTCCATGAAAAATAAATCCCATTATATAAATTTCTTTATATAAATTTCTTTATCCATAATTTTATAAAACAAACCACGCTCGGTTTATTTTATAATTTGAACCAAACAATTTGGTTCTCCCCTTTTAATGTGGCCGGCCAAACAAAGAGGGTGGGGACCCACTTTGGCCGACCAAACCCAAGCCATGACCTCACGAATTAAACTCATTTAATTCATCCAATAAGTCTTCAAAAGACTTAGCCATTTTATGCTTCCGATGCGTCTCTGAAAAATTCAGATTCGACTTATCTCTCTTGATCGGAAAATCCAATTTTCAACTAGTTTTAAATCTCTCGGATCACTCGTAGTGCGTGTGACTAAATAGACTTTTGATTTATGTTGGCCATCTATAATCAACCAATTATAGAACGATCATGAGTGGCACCTAGTAGTACATCATGATCCCCAATTAATCGAAAGATCAACGGTTGACCTTAGAAATAATTCAAAAACCCTTGAGCAGCTCTAATGAATCGTGCCTCATTCCCTTCAACATCTTATACCCACTTGGTTCAGGACACGGTCTATGTGTGTCAGTCCCCACTAGGCTGACTACGTCACACCTAGCCCAAGTAATATTTTTCTCATCCAACGGATTCTAATTACTCTCATGTTTCTGAGAGATTCATATTCAGAACATGTGATGCTCTGGCCAGAGGCTTCGAGTAACAATCCGACGATAGGCCTTGGGTATACATCTCCTTGCAAGGAGTGGTGAATCCTTTGTAGGTTGTTCAAACATCTTCGGGCACTTCGGCTTATACCCAATCATCCTGGGTCCATACCTCCTTGGAGATGCTTGCTTAAGATGTCAAAGTATAAGTCTTCATGACCAAGATGACTTGAACACCGCATGTCAAAGGAACATCGCACTTAAGCTGCAGTAAGAACTTCATTGACATATCTATATGTAGATTACCATATGAAGTTTTACAGCTAGTCACTCCAATGAACTAGTTCCCTTAACTAGCATTCATGTTTATCTCCGGACATCTCAATGTTAGCAGCCAGTGAGAATCAGCTGATTAGAAAATAACCCATGCTAGTCTCAACAGAATTGATAGTGTCTGTATTTATCAATTCATCGACTAGGAACAATTTCAATACTTCACAATAGCACATGTAGAGATAATCACTAGTTGTGAATTCATCACAAATTCTCTCATGATGTGAATTGTATTGCGGAGATTGAGTAAATGAGTTTATGATCTAAATCAAATACACGAACATGTATACTCAAATAGTGAATATTCATTTATTAAAGTAAATGATTACAATCATAAGGCGATTGCCTTAGGACACTTCTCTCATATTACTAACAAACTCCCACTTGGCCTAATGCCAATCACTACGGTATTCAATACCACAGGCTCTAACATGACCCTCAAACTTGCTTTGAGGCAAGACCTTATTTAAAGGATCCACTAAATTCTTTTCAGTGGGAATTTTCTCAATTTGTATATCATTCCTACTTATAATCTCTCTGATCAGATGATAGCGGCGAAGCACGAGTTTGGATTGCTGATGAGACCTTGGTTCCTTTGCTTGTGCAATAGCTCCATTGTTGTCGTAATAAACCGGTATTGCTTTATCAATGGTTGGAACCACACCAAGTTCTGAGACAAACTTTTTGATCCAAACTGCTTCCTTTGCTGCTTCCGAAGCTGCAATATATTCCGCTTCCATGGTAGAATCCGCTACAGTGTCTTGCTTGGAACTCTTCTAACTTATTGCGCCTCCATTCAAAGTAAATACGTATCCAGAGTGAGATTTGGAGTCATCCTTATCTGTCTGGAAACTGGCATCTGTATACCCACGTATTACCATATCTCCTTCTCCATATATTAGGAACACATCCTTAGTTCTTCTTAAGTACTTAAGGATTGTCTTGACAGCCGCACAATGATCCATTCCTGGATCAGACTGGTATCTGCTCATGACGCTCAGAGCATACGATACATCGGGCCTAGTACATGACATAGCATACATGATAGATCCTATCGCAGATGCATAAGGAATCTTATTCATGCAAATCCTCTCGTCTTCTGTGCGCGGACACATAGACTTCGAAAGGTTGATCCCATGCCTGATGGGAAGGTAACCTTTCTTAGATTTCGACATGCTAAACCTTTCTAGCACTCGGTCTATATATGAAGACTACAAAAGACCAAGCAACCATTTTGATCTATCTCTATAGATTCTAATCCCAAGGATATAGGTTGCTTCTGCCAGGTCTTTCATGGAGATAGTTTTGGACAACCAAATTTTAACTGACTGTAAGACTGATATATCGTTTCCTATAAGTAATATGTCATCGACATATAACACTAGGAATACGACTGCACTCCCACTAACCTTCTTGTACACACAAGGTTCGTCAGGATTTTGTGAGAAATCAAACTCTTTGATTGTCTCATCAAAACGGATGTTCCAGCTCCTGGATGCTTGCTTTAGTCCATATATGGATCGTCAAAGCTTGCATACTTTGGTTTTATCAACCGATGCGAAACCTTCAGGTTGTATCATGTATACATCCTCAAGCAAGTTTCCATTAAGGAAAGCTGTTTTCAAATTCATTTGTCATATCTCATAATCATAATGAGCTCTTATGGCCAGGAGCATCCGAATGGATTTAAGCATAACTACTGGCAAATAGGTTTCGTCATAATCAATTCCTTATTTCTGACGATATCCTTTTGCCACTAATATAGCCTTAAAGGTAATAACATTACCTTCTATGTCGGTTTCTTCTTGAAAACCCACTTGCACCCTATGGGCTTAATCCCTTCAGGTGGGTTAACCAAGTTCCATACTTGATTTTGGTACATGGAATCCATTTCCAACTTCATGGCTTCAAGCCATTTATCCCTTTCTGAATTTTTCAGAACATCTTCATAACTGATAGGTTCGTCATCGTTAATGAGTAACACATCGTTCGATTCACTTATGAGAAATCCGTATCTCTCTGGAATATTGCGTGTCCTATCAGACCTACGAAGAAGTGGTGTTGTTTTAGGTTCAACTGATAGCTCATCATTATGAGTTATTGGTTGTGGGTCTAGACTAGGTGTCTCTGTAATGTCTATTGGAGTTTCTTGAACTTCTTCAAGTTCAATGCTACTCCCACTATTTTCTTGTAAAAGAAATTCTTTTTCTAGAAATACAGCATGCCTTAAAACAAACACCTTTTGTTCCAAGGGATGATAGAATTGGTAACCTTTCGTTTCCTGAGGGTATCCAATAAATAGAGATTTATCAGACTTAGCATCCAATTTGTCTGATACAGTCTGCTTTACATAAGCAGGACAACCCCATATCATTAGGTGAGATAAATGAGGTTTCTTACTATTCCACGTCTCATATGGAGTAGTAGAGACTACCTTGATCGGGACTCTGTTTAGTATGTAAACAGCTGTCTTAAGCGCATAGCCCTAAAAGGATTTTGGAAGAGTTGCATGATTTATCATAGATCTAACCATGTCCATCAAGGTTCGGTTACGCCTCTCAGATACACCATTATGCTGTGGTGTATACGGCGGAGTCCATTGAGATAATATCCCATTGTCCCTACGATAATCTTGAAACTCTTGACTTAAGTATTCACCACCCCGATCGGATCAAAGTATCTTAATACTTTTGCCAAGCTGTTTCTCTACTTCACTTCTGAACTCTTTCAATTTCTCAAAAGCTTCAGATTTGTGTTTCATTAAGAACACATACCCGAATCGTGAGTGATCATCGATAAAGGTAATGAAGTAGCTATAGCCTCCTTGTGCAAGAGTTGACATTGGTCCACATACATCAGTATGTATTAGACCAAGCAATTCTCCCATTGTTTTACCTTTTTCGGAAAAGGGTAATTTGGTCATCTTACCTTTTAAGCATGATTCGCATGTATCAAACGAACCGGGTTCAAATGATTCCAGAATTCCACATCGGTGTAATTTGGTCATGCGTTTCTTGCTTACATGGCCAAGACGACAATGCAACGTATAGGAGTCTATTTGATTATCTATTCTAGCACGTTTGTTGCTAACTTCGATATTGAAAATGTCACCGGATAAATCTAACATGTAGATACCATTGCATAACAGTCCGGTCCCATAAAGAACACCATTTAAAGTTATGTAACAACAATTGTTACTAAAAGTTAAATGGTAACCCTTTTCATTCAAGCATGAAATAGATACAATGTTCATTATTAACGAAGGAACAAAATAACAATTATCCAATTCTAAGACAAGTCCAGTAGGGAGCTTTAGCAAATATGTTCCGATGGCAATAGCAGCAATCTTTGCTCCATTTCCAACTCGCAAATTCGCTTCTCCCTTGACGAGTCTTCTTCTATTCCTCAGCCCCTGTATGTCATTACATATATGTGAGCTACACCTAGTATCAAGTACCCAGGTGTACGAGGAAATAGAGTGACATTCAATAACGAAGATGCCTGAAGAGGATGGGGCATCGGATGCCTTCTTCTTCAAGGACTCAAGATAAACCTTGCAGTTTCTTCGCCAGTGGCCCTCCTTGCCGGAGTGATGGCAAGTGCCTTTTGGTGCCTTTTCAATCCTTTTGTCCTTAGTTAACTTATTGGTGTCCAATATGGAATGCAAATTCAGGGAAGACATGATCAGGTGATAATCCTAGAAATATAAATTGAGGTTATGTGATGAGAATGATAAAGAATGCATCAATATACATTAATTAAATCTTATTTATTTTTCGAATTGAATAACCCTTTTTATCAATTCGGGAGATCGTAGGAACATCTCCAAATAGGTTGATATCCAACCATAGATAAGAACAACCATGGCTGGAGTCCATCAAGTTATTCTTAGCTATGAAGGTAGGTAATTATACCGATTACATATTACACATATGTAACTATCACATTATGCTATCAACTAATTGAATGTTTGCATAAATCATTGGGTTGTTAACTCATTAACAAGTATGCAACAATATACATAGCACCCAACTGCACCTCTCTTTACATCGACCTTGGCTGTGGCACAACAAATCGATGCTCCAAGCTTAAGGCTGACCCATTAATCAAGAAATAGTTTTAATATGGTTGGAGCTCATTCAACCGTTTAGTCAGGCTTGGATGTGTCCAACAACCAAAACTAAGGATTGACCTCTGACTCCAACTATATTAATCATAAACTAATTCCATGGTTTGAACATGTTGAGGTTCAAGCCAGGCATGGATGTGTCCATCAACCCAAACGAGAAACAAAACTCCTGTTCTAACCATATTAATGGAAGGTGTTGGCCTTAATATTTTGTAAGGGATTTTGGGTCTCATCCTTTCTTTTCTAAGCACATTCATGACATATAATTATGTCATGTACTAACGATTTCCTTAATAAAGTATGTATGTGACTTAATTTATCAAGTCTCATTAATTGAATTAGGAACCGGATTTCCTAATTCTAATTTCATACTTTATTCAAGGAATTGTTTTGGGAAACAATTTCCTAAATTGTCATAATCAATTTCGGAAATAATATGTTTAAGACTTTGATTTCTCTAAATCAAATCTTATTAAATTAAGAGACAGATTCCCTCAATTCAACCACATATTATTTTCATGAAAATCTTATTTAAGAAACTCTATAGGAAACCATTTTCCTAATTAATTTTGGAGACAACAATATGTAAGAGCATCACCTCTTAAATCAAATAAGGAAATTATCGTTTGAGAATCACCTCAAAATTTCCAAGATTTGATTACATATTTTATTTATGGATTTATTAATTACAATAAATTATTTTCTTTGGGTGGCTCCCCGAGGCTCAGATACCCAAAAAAAGGAATTTGTTGTAAATCTAATTTGGTCCGCTCCCCGAGGCGTAACCAAATTAAACATCACAATTTTATTCAAAATAGGAAATTAAATTACAACAACTAACTTTAAATTGGACGGCTCCCCGAGGCTCAATCCAAAATAAAGAATTTTATTAATAATTTAAAACCAATTCAAATTTAATTGTCAATTAATGATCCATAAATTTGTCTAGACTTTCTTGAAAGAAAGTCCCCAAAATTGCAAGATTTCATAATAGGTTTCAGAATAATTGTAAGTTTCTGGTACAAAGAAAACTTACATATTTTCAATATTAGAAAATTTTCAAAATAGGAAATTTCCAAAATTGGAAAGTTTTCAAAAATGGGAAGTTTTCACAATTGTCATAAAATTTCAGAAACTAGGATATTTCAAAAGTTTGCGAAATTTCATGAGGATTTCCAAACTTTGAAATTTCTAAATCTAAAATTTATCATAATTGGAAAGTTTACATAATTGGAAAATTTTCCAAAATTGAGATCATGACAAAGTTTTCCGCAAAACAATTATATGATTATGTCGAACACTAACCGGCTCTGATACCACTGTTGGGACCGGATGTATGTTGACATGGATGCGGGTTCATAATTTTAAAATTAATTACGTGCAGTGGAACGTTTAGCATAAATAATTTCTCAAATTATTTAACCACACATCTAAGCAAGCAACCTTATCTTGTGTAGACATGATCATATATTTAAAATTTTGCAGAAACGTAAACTAATTTACTTATTACCTCGCGTAACTCGAAGGAAGGGACGAGATCCAACCGTAAGCGTCCCTTGGAAGCTCCGCCTCTATTCGCGTCCACGCCGAGTTTTCTTCGGGATGACTTCGCAAAGCCATGAGTTTCGTGCCGACAAGAACTACTAGATTCTCTAAAGGCACGACAAGAATACTAAGAGAGAGATGGAAAGACTAACCACCAAACGAAGAATGGAATCTAAATTCCGGGAAGAAGGAAGGAGTAGCGCCCGCTTCTTCTTCTTCATCGGCAACTTCTCGATGGTGGTTGAAGCTCACGGCAAAGGGGAGGGCCTCTAGGGCCGGCGGCACTAGAAGAGGGAGAGGGAGAGAAGGAGAGAGAGAGAGGGCTTATTTCTAGATCTCTTAGATTTTTTTTTCCAAGCCTTGCCTTGGTTCCTTTATATAGTAGCCTCTCAATCGCCAAGTCTCCCTTTTATGGAATAAATTTTCATAAGAAATTTATCATATAAATTTTTCTATGAATTATTCCATCATGCCAAGTTTTTATCATAATTTAATTTATAATCAAAACAACCATGTCTCCCTTTTCTTATGGAAAGAAATTTCTTTATATAAATTTCTTTATCATGGTAAATCAATCTATTATTGATTTTATAAAATAAAATAAACCAATCCATGGTTCATTTAAATTTCCATAAAAAATAAATCCCTTTATATAAATTTCTTTATCCATAATTTTATAAAATAAACCACGCTCGGTTTATTTTATAATTTGAACCAAACAATTTGGTTCTCCCCTTTTAATGTGGCCGGCCAAACAAAGAGGGTGGGGACCCACTTTGGCCGACCAAACCCAAGCCATGACCTCACGAATTAAACTCATTTAATTCATCCAATAAGTCTTCAAAAGACTTAGCCATTTTATGCTTCCGATGCATCTCTGAAAAATTCAGATTCGACTTATCTCTCTTGATCGAAAAATCCAATTTTCAACTCGTTTTAAATCCCTCGGATCACTCGTAGTGCGTGTGACTAAATAGGCTATCGATTTATGTTGGTCGTCTATAATCAACCAATTATAGAACGATCATGAGTGGCACCTAGTAGTACATCATGATCCCCAATTAATCGAAAGATCAACGGTTGACCTCAGAAATAATTCTGAAACCCTTCAGCAGCTCTAATGAATCATGCCTCATTCCCTTCTCCATCTTATACCCACTTGGTTCAGGACACGGTCTATGTGTGTCAGTCCCCACTAGGCTGACTACGTCACACCTACCCCAAGTAATGTCTTTCTCGTCCAACGGATTCTAATTACTCTCATGTTTCTGAGAGATTCATACTCGGAACATGTGATGCTCTGGCCAGAGGCTTCGAGTAACAATCCGATGATAGGCCTTGGGTATACATCTCCTTGCAAGGAGTGGTGAATCCTTTGTAGGTTGTTCAAACATCTTCGGGCACTTTGGCTTATACCCAAACATCCTGGGTCCACACCTCCTTGGAGATGCTTGCTTAAGATGTCAAAGTATAAGTCTTCATGACCAAGATGACTTGAACACCGCAAGTCAAAGGAACATCGCACTTAAGCTGCAGTAAGAACTTCATTGACATATCTATATGTAGATTACCATATGAAGTTTTACAGCTAGTCAATCCAATGAACTAGTTCCCTTAACTAGCTTTCATGTTTATCTCCGGACATCCCAATGTCACCAGCCAGTGAGAATCAGCTGATTAGAGAATAACCCATGCTAGTCTCAACAGAATTGATAGTGTCCGTATTTATCAATTCATCGACTAGGGACAATTTCAATACTTCACAATTGCACATTTAGAGATAATCACTAGTTGTGAATTCATCACAAATTCTCTCATGCTGTGAATTGTATTGCGGACATTCAGTAAATTAGTTTAAGATCTCAATCAAATACACGAACATGTATACTCAAATAGTGAATATTCATTTATTAAAGTAAATGATTACTATCATAAAGCGATTGCCTTAGAACACTTCTCTCATATTACTAACAATGGAGACTTATACTTTGACATCTTAAGCAAGCATCTCCAAGGAGGTATGGACCCAGGATGATTGGGTATCAGCCGAAGTGCGCGAAGATGTTTGAACAGCCTTCAAAGGATTCACCACTCCTTGCGAGGAGTTGTATACCCAAGGCCTATCGTCGGATTGTTACTCGAAGCCTCTGGCCAGAGCATCACATGTTCCGAGTATAAATCTCTCAGAAACATGAGAGTAATTAGAATCCGTTGGACGAGAAAGACATTACTTGGGCTAGGTGTGACGAAGTCAGCCTAGTGGGGACTGACACACATAGACTGTGTCCTGAACCAAGTGGGTATAAGATGGTGAAGGGAATGAGGCACGATTCATTAGAGCTGCTGAAGGGTTTCAGAATTATTTCTGAGGTCAACCGTTGATCTTTTGATTTATTGGGGATCATGATGTACTACTAGGTGCCACTCATGATCATTCAATAATTGATTAATTATAGATGACCAACATAAATCGAAAGCCTATTTAGTCACACGTACTACGAGTAATCCGAGGGATTTAAAATGAGTTGAAAATTAGATTTTTCAATCAAGAGAGATTAGGTTTGGTTGAGCCAAACGATAAGTCGAATCTGAATTTTTCAGAGACGCATCGGAAGCGTAAAATGGCTAAGTCTTTTGAAGACTTAATTGATGAATTAAATAAGTTTAATTTATTAGGGCGTGGCTTGGATGGGCCGGCCAAAGATGGCCTCCAACCTCTTTGCTTGGTCGGCCACAACAAAGGGAGAGAACCATGTTTTTGGATCAATTTATAAAATAAACCAAGTGTGGTTTGTTTTATAATAAACCAAGGTTTGGTTTATTTCTTCTTGGAAATTAAAATGAGCCATGGATTGATTTATTTTATAAAATCAATCATGGATTGATTTACCATGATAAGGAAATTTATTCCATAGGAGAGAAGAGACTTGATTGATTTTTATCATGAATTAAAATATGATTTTAACCATGATATAAAATCAAACTTGGCATGATGAAATAAGTTATTCCATATTTGAGAGGTTTGATGGTTGAGAGGCTACTATATAAAGGACCCAAGGCAAGGCTTGAAAAATAATTGAAGAGATGAAGGCATAGGCTCTCTCCCTCTCTTTCTCTCCTTCTCTTCTCCCCTTCTTGCCGTGCGCCAACCAGCCCCAAGAATGAGCACCAGCTGGTCGCCCCTACCCTTTCCCTGCCGACCACCACCTGCTGCCGGAGAAGGAAGCTCCGGCCATCTCTTGGCCAGAAGAAGGTGCTGCCGGAATTAGAGTTTGCCGCAAGGATCTTTTTGCCGCAAGCCTCTTCTTTTGCTTCGCCGGAATTTTGATTTCGGCCATCCTTTTGTGGTTAGTCTTCCGACTTCTCTCTTGGTTTTTCTTGTCGCGTTCTCAGAGAATCTAGTAGTTCTCGAGAACACGAAACTCGTGGCTTTGCGAAGTCATCCCGAAGATACTCGGCGTGGACGCGAATAGAGGCGGAGCTTCCAAGGGACGCTTACGGTTGGATCTCATCCCTTCCTTCGAGTTACACGAGGTAATACATAAATTAGTTTACATTTCTGTAAAATTTTAAATATATGATCATGTCTACACAAGATAAAATTGCATGCTTAGATGTGTGGTTAAATAATTTGAGAAATTATTTATGCTAAACCTTCCACTGCACGTAATTAATTTTAAAATTACGAACCCGCATCCATGTCAACATTCACCCGGTCCCAACAGTGGTATCAAAGCGAGGTTTATGTTCGACATAATCATATAATTGTTTTTGCAGAAAGATTTGTCATGATCTCAATTTTAAAAAATTTTCTAATTATGGAAACTTACCAATTATGGTAAATTTCCGATTTAGGAATTTCAAAGTTTGGAAATTCTCATGAAATTTCCCAAACTTTTGAAATATCTCTGTTTCTGAAATTTTATGATAATTGTGAAAACTTACCATTTTTGGAAATACGTAAGTTTTCTTTGTACCAGAATCTTATAATTATTCTAAAAACCTTCTATTTTCGGAAACTTTCCATTTATGGAAAGCTCGCAATTTTGGGCACTTTCTTTCAAGAAAGTATAGACAAATTATGATAATATTAATTGGCATTTAAATTCTTAATTGGAAATTAATTTATTTACAAAATTCTTTATTTTGGATTGAGCCTCGGGGAGTCGTCCAATTTAAAGTTAGTTGTTATAATTAAATTTCCTAAATTTGATTTAAGCTGTCAAATGTTTAATTTGGATTGAGCATCAGGGAGCCGTCCAAATTAAGTTATTGATATTAATTTTCCATAAATAAAATATGTGATCAAATCTTGGAAATTTTTGAGGTGATTCTCAAACGATAATTTTCTTATTTGATTTATGAGGTGATGCTCTTACATATTATTGTCTCCAAAATTAATTAGGAAAATTGTTTCCTATAGAGTATATTTCCTTAAATAAGATTTTCATAAAAATAATACGTGGTTGAATTAAGGGAATCTGTCTCTTAATTTAATAAGATTTGATTTAGAGAAATCAAAGTCTTAAACATATTAATTCCGAAATTGATTATAATAATTTAGGAAATTATTTCCCAAAAACAATTCCTGAATAAAGTATGAAATTAAAATTAGGAAATCCGATTCCTAATTCAATTAATGAGACTTAATAAATTAATTCACATACATACTTTATTAAGAAAATCGTTAGAACATGATATAATTACATGTCATGAATGTGCATAAAAGAAAAAAGGATGAGACCCAAAACCCCTTACAAAATATTAAGGTCAACACCTTCCATTAATATGGTTAGAACCGGAGTTTTGTTTCTCGTTTGGGTTGATGGACACATCAGTGCCCGGCTTGAACCTCAACATGTTCAAACCATGGAATTAGTTTATGATTAATATAGTTGGAGTCAGAGGTCAATCTTAGTTTTGGTTGTTGGACACATCCAAGCCTGACTAAACGGTTGAATGAGCTCCAACCATGTTAAAATTATTTCTTGATTAATGGATCAGCCTTAAGCTTGGAGCATCGATTTGTTGTGCCACAGCCAAGGTTGATGTAAAGAGAGGTGCAGTTGGGTGCTATGTATATTGTTGCATACTTGTTAATGAGTTAACAACCCAATGATTTATGCAAACATTCAATTAGTTGATAAGCATAATGTGATAGTAACATATGTATAATATGTAATCGGTATAATTACCTACCTTCATAGCTAAGAATAACTTGATGGACTCTAGCCATGGTTGTTCTTATCTATGGTTGGATATCAACCTATTTGGAGATGTTCCTACGATCTCCCGAATTGATAAAAAGGGTTATTCAATTCGAAAAATAAATAGGATTTAATTAATGTATATTGATGCATTCTTTATCATTCTTATCACATAAGCTCAATTTATATTTCTAGGATAATCACCTGATCATGTCTTCTCTGAATTTGCGTTCTATTTTGGACATCAATAAGCTGACTAGGCCAAACATCATGGACTGGCTTCGAAACCTGAGGATAGTCCTCAAGGCAGAAAAGCTTGCTTATGTCCTTGAAGAACAACTTCCCAACCATCCTCCTGTAGATGCAACTCCAGACCAGTTAGTGGTCTATCAGAAACATGTGGCCGATTCTAAACTTACGAGATGCATCATGCTAGCCGCTATGGTACCTGAGC
This sequence comes from Boesenbergia rotunda, assembly GCA_024364735.1. NCBI lineage: Eukaryota > Viridiplantae > Streptophyta > Magnoliopsida > Zingiberales > Zingiberaceae > Boesenbergia > Boesenbergia rotunda. Next base: position 56,432 of record JAGFNQ010002425.1, read on the forward strand.
TACAGAAGCAGCATGAGCATATGGATGCTCATACCATCGCCTTCCATCTTCATGAGCTGTTTGACGAGCAGGCGAGATCCGAAAGGTTTGAGGTCTCCAAACTCCTCTTCACCTCTAAGATGCAGGAAGGCACTTCTGTCTCACAGTTTGTGTTGAAGATGTTGGGGTACATTGAGCGACTAGGCACACTCAGATTTGCAATGGATCACGAACTAAGTATTGACTTAATTCTGCATTGTTTGCCCAAGAGTTACTCACAATTTGTGATGAACTATCGGATGAACAAACTGGAGACTACCATTCCTGAGTTGCTTAACCTGCTGAAGACTGTAGAGCCTTATGTAAAGCAGGATCAGAAGACGGTACTGTTAGTTGGTTCTTCAAAGAAAGGCTCTAAGAGGAAGCCCAAAGAACAAAATAAGGGAAGGAAGAAAAAGGCCAAAAAGATTGAAAAGACACCAAAAGGCACTTGCCATCACTGCGGCAAGGAGGGCCACTGGCGAAGAAACTGCAAGGTTTATCTTGAGTCCTTGAAGAAGAAGGCATCTGATGCCCCATCCTCTTCAGGTATCTTCGTTATTGAATGTCACTCTATTTCCTCGTACACCTGGGTACTTGATACTGGGTGTAGCTCACATATATGTAATGACATACAGGGGCTAAGGAATAGAAGAAGACTCGTCAAGGGAGAAGCGAATTTACGAGTTGGAAATGGAGCAATGATTGCTGTTGTTGCCTTCGGAACATATTTGCTAAAGCTCCCTACTGGACTTGTCTTAGAATTGGATAATTGTTATTTTGTTCCTTCGTTAATAAAGAGCATTGTATCTATTTCATGCTTGAATGAAAAGGGTTATCATTTAATTTTTAGTAACAATTGCTGTTACATAACATTAAATGGTGTTCTTTATGGGACCGAAACTTTATGCAATGGTATCTACATGTTAGATTTATCCGGTGACGTTTTCAATATCGAAGTTAGCAACAAACGTGCTCGAATAGATAATCAAATAGACTCCTTTACGTGGCATTGTCGTCTTGGCAATGTAAGTAAGAAACGCATGACCAAATTACATCGATGTGTAATTCTGGAATCATTTGAACCCGGTTCATTTGATACATGCGAATCATGCTTAAAAGGCAAGATGACCAAATTACCCTTTTTCAGAAAAGGTAAACCAGTGGGAGAATTGCTTGGTCTAATACATACTAATGTATGTGGACCAATGTCAACTCTTGCACAAGGAGGTTATAGCTACATCATTACCTTTATCGATGATCACTCACGATTCGGGTATGTGTTCTTAATGAAACACAAATCTGAAGCTTTTGAGAAATTCAAAAAGTTCAGAAGTGAAGTAGGGAAACAGCTTGGCAAAACTTTAAGATACTTCGATCCGATCCGGGTGGTGAATACATAAGTCAAGAGTTTCAAGATTATCTTAACGACAATGGGATATTGTCTCAATGGACTCCGCCATATACACCACAGCATAATGGTGTATCTGAGAGGCGTAACCGAACCTTGATGGACATGGTTAGATCTATGATGAATCATGCAACTTTTCCAAAATCCTTTTGGGGCTATGCGCTTAAGACAGCTGTTTACATACTAAACAGAGTCCCGACCAAGGTAGTCTCTACTACTCCATATGAGACGTGGAATAGTAAGAAACCTCATTTATCTCACCTAAAGATATGGGGTTGTCCTGCTTATGTAAAGCAGACTGTATCAGACAAATTGGATGCTAAGTCTGATAAATGTCTATTTATTGGATACCCTAAGGAAATGAAAGGTTACCAATTCTATCATCCCTTGGAACAAAAAGTGTTTGTTTCAAGGCATGTTGTATTTCTAGAAAAAGAATTTCTTTTACAAGAAAACAGTGGGAGTAGCATTGAACTTGAAGAAGTTCAAGAAACTCCAATAGACATTATAGAGACACCTAGTCTAGACCCACAACTAATAACTCATAATGATGAGATATCAGTTGAACCTAAAACAACACCACTTCTTCATAGGTCTGATAGGACACGCAATATTCCAGAGAGATACGGATTTCTCATAAGTGAATCGAACGATGTGTTACTCATTAACGATGACGAACCTATCAGTTATGAAGATGTTCTGAAAAATTCAGAAAGGGATAAATGCCTTGAAGCCATGAAGTCGGAAATGGATTCCATGTACAAAAATCAAGTATGGGACTTGGTTAACCCACCTGAAGGGTGGGGTTTCAAGAAGAAACCGACATGGAAGGTAATGTTATTACCTTTAAGGCTAGATTAGTGGCAAAAGGATATCGTCAGAAACAAGGAATTGATTATGATGAAACCTATTCGCCAGTAGCTATGCTTAAATCCATTTGGATGCTCCTGGCCATAGCAGCTCATTATGATTATGAGATATGGCAAATGGATGTGAAAACAGCTTTCCTTAATGGAAACCTGCTTGAGGATGTATACATGATACAACCTGAAGGTTTCATATCGGTTAAGAAAACCAAAGTATGCAAGCTTCGACGATCCATATAGGGACTAAAGCAAGCATCCAGGAGCTGGAACATCCGTTTTGATGAGACAATCAAAGAGTTTGATTTCTCACAAAATCCTGACGAACCTTGTGTGTACAAGAAGGTTAGTGGGAGTATAGTCGTATTCCTAGTGTTATATGTCGATGATATATTACTTATAGGAAACGATATATCAGTCTTACAGTCAGTTAAAATTTGGTTGTCCAAAACTTTCTCCATGAAAGACCTGGGAGAAGCAATCTATATCCTTGGGATTAGAATCTATAGAGATAGATAAAAACGGTTGCTTGGTCTTTCGCAGTCTACATATATAGACCGAGTGCTAGAAAGGTTTAGCATGTCGGAATCCAAGAAAGGTTACCTTCCCATCAGGCATGGGATCAACCTTTCGAAGTCTATGTGTCCGCGCACAAAAGACGAGAGGATTTGCATGAGTAAGATTCCTTATGCATCCACGATAGGATCTATCATGTATGCTATGTTATGTACTAGGCCTGATGTATCATTTGCTCTGAGCGTCACAAGAAGATACCAGTCTGATCCAGGAATGGATCATTGGGCGGCTGTCAAGGCAATCCTCAAGTACTTAAGAAATACTAAGGATGTGTTCCTAATATATGGAGAAGGTGATATGGTAATACGTGGGTATACAGATGCCAGTTTCCAGACAGATAAGGATGACTCCAAATCTCAGTCCAGATACGTATTTATTTTGAATGGAGGTGCAATAAGTTGGAAGAGTTCCGAGCAAGACACCGTAGCGGATTCTACCACAGAAACGAAATATATTGCAGCTTCGGAAGCTGCAAAGGATGCAGTCTGGATCAAGAAGTTTGTCTCAGAATTTAGTGTGGTTCCACCATTGATGAAGCAATACTGGTTTACTGCAACAACAATGGAGCTATTACACAAGCGAAGGAACCAAGGTCTCATCAGCAATCCAAACATGTGCTTCGCCGCTATCATCTGATCAGAGAGATTATAAGTAGGAATGATATACAAATTGAGAAAATTTCCACTGAAAGGAATTTAGCGGATCCTTTAACTATGGCCTTGCCTCAAAGCAAGTTTGAGGGTCATGTTAGAGCCTGTGGTATTGGGTACCGTAACGATTGGCATTAGGCCAAGTGGGAGTTTGTTAGTGATATGAGAGAAGTGTCCTAAGGCAATTGCCTTATGATTGTAATCATTTATTTTAATAAATGAATATTCACTATTTGAGTATACATGTTTGTGTATTTGATTGAGATCTTAAACTCATTTACTGAATGTCCGCAATACAATTCACAGCATGAGAGAATTTGTGATGAATTCACAACTAGTGATTATCTCTACATGCGCAATTATGGAGTATTGAAATTGTCCCTAGTCGATGAATTGATAAATACGGACACTATCAATTCTGTTGAGACTAGCATGGGTTATTCTCTAATCAGCTGATTCTCACTAGCTGGTGACATTGAGATGTCTGGAGATAAACATGAATGCTAGTTAAGGGAACTAGTTCATTGGAATGACTGGTTGTAAAACTTCATATGGTAGTCTACATATAGATTTGTCAGTGAAGTTCTTACTGCAGCTTAAGTGCGATGTTCCTTTGACTTGCGGTGTTCAAGTCATCTTGGTCATGGAGACATATACTTTGACATCTTAAGCAAGCATCTCCAAGAAGGTGTGGACCCAGGATGATTGGGTATAAGCCGAAGTGCCCGAAGATGTTTGAACAGCCTACAAAGGATTCACCTCTCCTTGCGAGGAGATGTATACCCGAGGCCTATCGTCGAATTGTTACTCGAAGCCTCTGGCCAGAGCATGACATGTTCAGAGTATGAATCTCTTAAATACATGAGAGTAATTAGAATCCGTAGGACGAGAAAACGCTACTTGGGCTAGGTGTGACGTAGTCAGCCTAGTAGGAACTGGCACACATAGACCATGTCCTGAACCAAATGGATATAAGATGGTGAAGGGAATGGGGCACGATTCATTATAGCTGCTGAAGGGTTTCAGAATTGTTTCTGAGGTCAACCGTTGATCTTTCGATTAATTGGGGATCATGATATACTACTAGGTGTCACTCATGATCGTTCTATAATTAATTGATTAATTATAGACGCCCAATATAAATCGAAAGCCTATTTAGTCACACGCACTATGAGTAATCCGAGGGATTTAAAACGAGTTGAAAATTGGATTTTCCAATCAAGAGAGATTAAGTTTGGTTGAGTCAAACGATAAGTCGAATTTGAATTTTTCATAGACGCATCGAAAGCGTAAAATGGCTAAGTCTTTTGAAGACTTAATAGATGAATTAAATAAGTTTAATTCATTGGGGCTTGGCTTGGCTGGGCCGGCCAAAGAGGGCCTCCATCCTCTTTGCTTGGTCGGCCACAACAAAGGGAGAGAACCAAGTTTTTGGTTCAATTTATAAAATAAACCAAGTGTGGTTTGTTTTATAATAAACCAAGATTTGGTTTATTTCTTCATGGAAATTAAAATGAACCATGGATTGGTTTATTTTATAAAATCAATCATGGATTGATTTACCATGATAAGGAAATTTATTCCATAGGAGAGAAGAGACTTGATTGATTTTTATCATGAATTAAAATATGATTTTAACCATGATATAAAATCAAACTTGGCATGATGGAATAAGTTATTCCATATTTGAGAGGCTTGATGGTTGAGAGGCTACTATATAAAGGACCCAAGGCAAGGCTTGAAAAATAATCGAAGAGATGAAGGCATAGGCTCTCTCCCTATCTTTCTATCCTTCTCTTCTCCCCTTCTTGCCGTGCGCCAACCAGCCCCAAGAAGGAGCACCAGCCGGCCGCCCCTGCCCTTTCCCTGCCGACCACCACCTGCTGCCGGAGTAGGAAGCTCCGGCCATCTCTTGGCCGGAAGAAGGTGCTGTCGGAATTAGAGTTTGCCGCAAGCCTCTTCTTTTGATTTGCCGGAATTTTGATTCCGGCCATCCTTTTGTGGTTAGTCTTCCGACTTCTCTCTTGGTTTTTCTTGTTGCGTTCTCGGAGAATCTAGTAGTTCTCTAGAACACGAGACTCGTGGCTTTGTGAAGTCATCCCGAAGATACTCGGCGTGGACGCGAATAGAGGCGGAGCTTCCAAGGGACGCTTACGGTTGGATCTCGTCCCTTCCTTCGAGTTACGCGGGGTAATACATAAATTAGTTTACATTTCTGCAAAATTTTAAATATATGATCATGTCTACACAAGATAAAATTGCATGCTTAGATGTGTGGTTAAATAATTTATGAAATTATTTATGCTAAACCTTCCGCTACACGTAATTAATTTTAAAATTACGAACCCGGATCCATGTCAACATGCACCCGGTCCCAACAATCACATCATTGCAGACGGAGTTACACAGTCTCAGGGAGGAGGTCGAGGCCTACCAAACCGAGCAGATGGACGCCATCCGAGCCAATCAAGAAATGAGAGACGTACGATACAACGAGATGATGTCGCTGTTTCGATCCTGGCAGCCTGGCCCATCTTACCAGCCTGGCCCATCTTATCATCATGGCCCTTCCTCTTAGTTTAGATTAACATTTTCAGCCTACTCCTATGTAGTATGAATTATTTGACTTGTATTTGACTCGTACTTGACTGACACTTAACTTTAGTTTGATTTCTCTGGTCCTACTTTGACCAGATAAATCTTATGCACTTATCTCAGTGATTACTTGCCAATTCAATTAGCATGCTTAGTCAATTGTGATGTTATGCTTGGTAGAATAGGACTGCTCTACTTATACTTCTTTTCAAAAACTGTATTATTTCTTAGTCAATTTGAAAAATCAATTCTATTTATTATTTTATTCAAAATGATTTTCTGACTTAGTTTTTTTTAAAAAAAACTTACCTCCTTCAAAACTAGGGTTTTTTGCAAATTGACTTAGCCTAGGCCCTAACCCTAGAACTGCATGCACCTATAGATCTAGAAGCCAGCATCTCACAAGCACCTTAGGGTACTTTTGATTGATAACCTAGACTGGGTTGAGATGCTTAGGTCTATACCTTGATTCAAGATGCTTTAAGTCAGTGCATCTGCAGAAATTTGGGCACTAAATGCCAATTAAACAGTAATCAGGTTAAGTGTCAAGCTTAGAAAATCTAACTTGATCATATCACTTAACTTGACTAACCCTAGCGAAAGCTACTGCTTATAACAGTTAGTAAATAGCTAACTGGGTTAGACAGGACCCGAAAGAGAAAATTTAAATTGATTTGATCCAGTTTATACTTAGAATTGGTTCAGTACAGTACCTTACTTTTATTACTCATTTTTCTTGCTATATTTTTTTTTATATATGGCAAAGGGGGAGAGATTGGAAAGGAGATAAAAGAAGGTTTTAAAATTTATTTTTTTCAAATTAAATTTTTTTTCAAAACTTTTATCTCATTTTTCAAAAAAAGTAAAGTAATTCAAAATCACTTTGGAAAAATTTTCTAAGTGTTATAAATTCAAAATTTTGCTTGAAAATTTTTCTAAGTATTAAAACTGCTTAAAATTTTTTTCTAAGTGTTAAAACTTCAGAAGCAGTTTAGAAAATTCTTTTAAGTACTTAACTTAAGTTGTTTTCAAAATTCTTTTAAGTACTTAACTTAAAATTGCTCTTAAAATTCTTTTAAGTACTTAACTTAAAATTGCTCTTAAAATATTCTAAGTACTTACTCTAAATTTTTTTCCAGTGCAAAATTTTCTAAGTATTTCAAAATTCCCTTGAAAATTTTCTAAATGCTAAAGCTAAACGTGTTGGAAAATTTTTAAGTGCCCAACTCAAAATATTTTTTGGAAAATTTTTCTAACTTAAAAATCCCGTTTTGAAAATCTTCTAAGTATTGAAAACCTGAAAAACTTTTCAATTTTAGAAAAAAAGACTTAGAAACTTTTTCAAAAACCCCACGAATGTTTGAAAAACTCAGGGGGAGATTTCTTCCAGGGGGAGGAAATTAAAACTGGTACTTTACTTAATTATTGTTTAACTTAACTTTTTAAACCGGGTTGTCATAAATCAAAAGGGGGGAGATTGTTGGTGCAGGCAGCACCTAAGTCAAACCTGGGTTTTGATAATGGCAAAGGATTCAAAAGTTAAGATGTTATTGTTGTCTAACATGTTCACTGAGTGTGCAGGAAGAAGCCCTATGTACACTATGCAACAAGTCCTGGCAAAGGGCTGGGCAAAGAAGTCATGGTCAAGGACTGGGCAAGAACACCTGACCGGAAGTCGAGCAAAGAAGTCCTGGTCGAGGATTGGGCACAATGTCCTGGCATGGGGCTGGGCACCGAAGACCTGACCGGAAGTTGGGCACGAAGACCTGGTCAGAGGGATTGGGCAAAAGTCCAACCGGAGGAGCCGGTTGGCAAAAGGTAAACTCTCCTGTGAGGAGTAGGTGAGGACGTGATCCCCGTCGAGGGAACAGTAGGCGTCGGTTCGACCTAGGGTTACATTTGGGAGACCCGAAGTCAGAACCAAGACAACTACGGCTGTAATTATTACTTACTATGTTTTTGGGACTAACCTTAGTTGCAGGGTCGAAGGACTGATCGTCTGCAAGTGAAGGTTCTTCACTGGGCCTAGGCGCCCGTAAGGATACGGGCGCCTAAGAGTGAAGGCAAATCCCAAATCATAGTTGCGAAGCCACTGAACCAAGGCGGATTAAGCGCCCGTGAGGTCACGGGCGCTCCCATCAGCTCAGGCGCTCAAGTGGAGAGGATAAGCGCTGACCGAGCCCGTGGATAATGATTCACAGATCGGAGGGCACGTGTCAGACTCCCCCAACCCATCAGGCGCCCGATAGAGCACTATAAAAGGGGCTCGACCCCAAGGCTTCAACAACACAATTTCTTAACGCTCCAATGCTTTTCATTCAAGCGCTACGCCCCGGCAAACTCCGACTTCGAGATTCCAGCGCCGACGACGACCCTCTGCTCTCAAATACGATCCACATCGGGCGTCGATAACGAAAAGTGTAGTTATTTTCATTTCTTGCAATATTCCTGTACTCAACTTGTAAACTATTTTGCGCGATCATAGTATTGCCCATAGTAAACGGTCAAGGACCATGGGCCTTGAAGTAGGAGCCAACCACGACTCCGAACCAAGTAAAATTCTTGTGTTCCTGTGTGCATTTAATTATTTCCGCTATATTTTCGCTCTTTATTCTATCCGAAAAGTTTTAACGATATTCACCCCCCCCCTCTATCTTTTTTCTCGATCCAACACCACTCAACCTTTTCATCATGCCGGACCATAGTCCACTTGTAATATTTGTCATGACGATCTTTTTGAGCTCACCAAGGGGGCATCATCATCCTGACTCACCAGGACACGGATTCCGTCAATAATCAACGGCACATCATATTATTAATATTATCTCCCAACTTACCGGTCCTATCGATCTAACAGAATAGATCTCGCCCATTGGTAAATTAAAGATATAATAATTAATAATATATGTCCATCATTATTTCGGGGTTAAGAGATCGTACTCCATAATATTATCCGAGGTCTAATCCAATTTACTATGTCAGTACAAAAATTGGATGACCTCTCTTTTGGTCCTACTCAATGTACACAAAGTACACTAGTGTAATCCTATGGTTAAGATAAACCACACCTAATTATACTACAACCATCCTGATGGTTTGTCTAACTCTATCTCGGTTGTGAGCCTCTTTCTTATGCTTCGGTAAGGAACCTAATAACATAATCTTCTGTGCGACACCACGCACCATGTTATATACAACGCCAAGCATCAGACGTTTAATGCACATACTAATATAAACATGCACTGTGTGATTTTCTAATTCTCTTTAAAATGTAGATGAATCCTAACCAAAAGGCAAGGCTTTTAGTATACATCCTAACAATCTCCCACTTATACTCGAAGACTTTGCTGTTTTCAAAATGTCATACATCTGACCTCTAGATCCTTCACAAGCCTAAAGCTCTCGCTGCTAAGGCCTTAGTGAAATGATCCACCAAGATCATTCTCTGATGCAATCTAGGCAACGACATCTAGTCCTGTTTTGGGTGGTACTTGCGCTCTATGTGTTTTCTTGCTTTATGGACTAGTGACTCCTTCGAGTTTGCAACTGCACCATTTTAATCACATCAAATGTGATAATTCTCAGCAAATCAGAAATCACACCATAGTCCATCTTGAGGTTTCTGAACCATGTAGCTATATTTGCTGCCTCTCAGGCTGCTAAACATCCAACTTCCATAGTAGGGTCCATCACGCAGGCACTGCGCAACACTCTACTATACAATGGTTCTACCTCCTAAAAGTAAAACACAAACCCCAAGGAATATTCATATATGCCCCTATATAGATTTGGAATTCTGTATCCATATAACCTACTGGAATTTGGTCTGCCTGTTATATCAACATATAATCCTTGGTCCTTTTCAGGCACTAATACATGCTTTTACTGCATTCCAATTTTCCTTGACCTAGGTTACTCCGATATCTGTTACCTGTACCCACGGCACAACAAATATCTGGGCTTGTTTCTAGCATACAAGAGACTTCCTTTAGCCGATGCTAGAGGAACCGCCATTACCTACTTTATCACCTTTGATAATCCAAACATATCTCTTAGATAGAGTAGCTCCAAAGCTGAAAAGCACAAAACTTTTCTTTGGAGGTATCCATGCTAGAACAAGCTAGGATAGTGTTTTGTATGAAACTCAAGACAAACACATCATCCTTATCTGGAGATCCCTTAGATCTTTGATCCCCAAGGATGTGTCTTACTTCCCCAAGTCTTTCATACTTGTGCGGACAACCGTACACTTATGTCTGATAATATTCCGTCATTATTGTCAACTAACAAAATATTGCCTACGTATTGTACAAGAATTCCACTTTCCTTTCTGTCACATTTTACATACTATCATCCATCCTTTGAATAAATCCATACAACTGGATTTATCTCTTCAAAACAGATGATCCTTGTCATAGGTCTAGGGATTCAGTTCATGTTCACTTAGGGCCCAGTCCATAGACTTTCCAAGAGCATGAAACTTTTAGGTTGTCTAACAACCCTCCCACTACGATAAGGTACCTTTATGTATTTTCTATGACACGAAGTGCAGTGTCCTGTGGTATAACCTCTTGTACAGTTGGTACTAAGATCGGAATGTCCCCTCATTCTATTTATGCAGAGTAACTCTACATCTAGACTTGTGGTTTATTACATAATCCTTTTCCTAAGAATCAGATATTCGTCTCAATGAATATCCTCTGATCCTTTAAGACTATTAAACCACCTTATTGTTCCCTTGGGATAGCCTACATCCATATGCACTAGATTCCAACTTATCAGTGCCTCTTTTCAGCACAAGTGTTGAACTCCTCATAATCTGAACATGTCTTAGACTAAGTCATCACTTAGTATACATTTCTATGATTTTAAGAGACTACTTAACCTAGAGAGAATCATTCATATATACTGGCGTATCCAGGACTTATCCACTTGAACAAATGTAGCTTATCTCATAGTGGCTTATCATCTTCCTAACTAATGCCTTAAGAGACCTTCTTCCTTCCAATGGTTGCACCATCTTGTTGGGGTACACTAGGTGCAAGGAGTTGGGATCGAATCCCAATGTCTGATAAGTAATTTCTACAACTATCCCTAGAGGTATTAGTCCTTTGAATAATTATTTATAAAATAAACAAGGTATTTAAAGGTACCTCTATTCTGAATAGTCTAAGGGTCTATACTTATCATAATGAACCAATTCCTACATACTTTTGGCTCTATGTCCCGAGGCTTAGAACAAGCCTATTTGGTTTTGTTATCCCCTTTAATAAGAGTCAAAAGATCTTTTAAGGAAGACAAGTCTTCCTTTACCAATGAACCCAAGGGTTTATTGGTTGACCTCTTTTGAATCCCACTAGAGGTTAACAAGACCAACCTTAGAGCCAATATATATTTGATTCTACTTGGAAGGAACCTTTCTCCTATATTAGTTAAGATGATAGGCTATTAAACATCCAATTGCATCATGGGAGTGCTTTTGGTTTTATATACTAATTGCCTATCTATGTACTTTAATAGGCATTCCTTCTATTCCACTTTTAACAAATAAAAGCAATAGAAAATATCTTTATTCTAGAAACTGAACAAAGTTCTTTCCAAAAACTTAAGTATATAAAGACGATCTATAAAACCAAAACTATATCAACCTATGCTAAAGACATAAATGAAATAGTCAAAACTCCCACTGCAAAAGTCATCTCCATAGCCATCCATGTAGTTAGCAATATCCTCCTCAGCTAGCCGTCGGGTTTCCTGGAATCCCTGCACAAAAATACAGACATGATTAGAGGCATCCGTATCTACACACCAGGTACTAGTAGATATCACCACTAAACATGTTATAACGACACAAGAAGAAAATATACCTGTATCACTACTCAGACGACGGGGGCAATCCGTCTTCCAATGTCCAGACTTCTTGCACACAAAGCACTTGCCTTTAGGCTTCTTCATGCATCCCTGAGGTCCTTGTAATCCTGCTAATTTCTTTGCCTCAGATCGTTTCTTCTTCTTCTTTCCTTTCGGTTTAGAAGAAGAAATATCTTGAGCCATGAAAGTCTGTGAACTCTGAAGAGAAACCGCCTCTGCTTCCTCGAGGTCACAAGGGAAAGCCTAACTTAAACTCTTTGCCCAAACATCAAAACTCATAGTCACTCCGGACCATAGATTGCCTCAACAGATCCCGCTGGTGGTGAGATAGATCTTTGATTTCGGTGGTGCGAGGTAGACATCCTTGGGATTTCGCCTTGCACCGAAGTCGCTCGTCGTGAGGTGGCTTGCTCGATCTTGTGTTGGTCCAGCGCTCCTTTGATGGCCTTGGCGACTAGACGATCCAACTCCTCCCTCATCAAGATGATGGCTTCTCCCTCTGGATCTGCCATCACAGTGCTCCTTCTGCTGCTTTGAATGTTTTCCCACAAACGGCGCCAAACTTATTTTGGAAGAGAATGACGCGGATGGCGAGTCACCAAAGTGCAGCACACGAAGACGGTGACGGGGAGAAGATGCTCACACCCTACGAGATTAACACGAGCCTTAATGGGAACACACCGGAAGGTTTTTCGGTGAAGCCCACTCTGACGCTCAAGTCAGATGTCTTATCTCTTTTCGGAGGACAACGAGGAATCAGAATTTTGTTCAAGTTCGGAAATCTTACCCCCTTACCTGGATGCCGAAGCACCTTATATACCTAAGGTTTCGATCACACGTGTCCCCACATTCTCTTCCACGTTCCCTAATCATCGATTACTCGATATCTTTTGGTAACAACCGCTGCGAACATTAAGGCCTTAATTGCTACATGTTGCGGCCAATAATTATCCGGTGACCTTACTATTTTGGAAAGCAAAATGGCTACTTGATGTCAGGTCATCTGGCTCATATGTTGATCTTTGGACTCCACTCTCTCGGGCCAATCTCGAAGTCTCATCTCCCGAGTTGGCCTCAAGGCCCTCATTTGTTTTACCGAGAAGGTCTCGGGGGCCTGATACTCAATATAACCTCGGGCACCTGTCCACTCGAGGTAGTCTCGGGAGCCCAACAGCTGGTCTGACCTCGGGACTCTAATCCATTCTCCCGAGATGATCTTGGTTTGACCTTAGAGCTCAGGTTCGGTGGGCCCTGCCACATAGCTTCCCCACGTCACATGACCACCCTGCGATGCTTATCCCTATCACAAATAAAATAGAAGCATTAAATAAAATTTGAAAACTTAAAATCAAAAGAAATAATAGATAAATCAGAATTTTTTAATTAATGAAAATGATATAATTAGACCCAAAATTATTATTTAATTTTTAAAAACTTAAATCCTAATTAATAATCACAAATCTTAAATTCTAATTTAGTTCTTAAAAACATAAATCTTAATCTTCAATTCTAATTTAATTCTTACAAATATAAATCTTAATTAATCTCAAATTCTAATAATAATTTTAATCTTAATTAGAAACTCAATCCTTAATTCAAAATTCAAAATCTACTAATATAAAATCCAAGAACTAAATTCAAATTAATTACCTTCATTTATGAAACTAATAAAATTCTACTCAACTAGAACAATTAACTTAATAATTATAAATATGTCAAAGTAGGTTGACATATTTGCGGGTTCACACGATCAATATCAAATCAAGAATTTGATACTTCATTAGAAATCAAATTAAATTGCTTTGACTTGATTGACACATGCATAACTATCATGCTCATGCATCTGTTTATGTTTCTTCACATATATCTGCCATGTCATTCATGCTAATTTATTTCATGTTAATATAGAATGGCTAGATAGGAAAAAGATTAGTTGATACTTGCCTATCATAGTACCAACGTGGGATGAGATGATAGTACGTTAGGAAAACATGGTTTAGGAAGTCAGGAAGGGTAAGGAGTGCCCAACTTGGTCAATCTAGCTAAGCGAAACTAGCTGAAGCTACCTCACCACATCCTAGACTAGTTAGACCAGAGTTTCTCAACGAGTAAATTAAAAGTATCATTTATTTAAAAGGTTTTGTCTAAGAAAAGGGTCGTTGTTCCGATATCCAAGAAGACCCTTGTGCCTCTCCAAGACCTAGAAGCCAATTATTGAAATTTAGTTTTAAATTACTACTTGTTAAACTTGAATCTAACTCAAGGTCAAACAATCTATAAAATTAAATTGAGAAAAATTAATCAAGTATCTCACAAACACCTATAAGGGTACCATGCTTGTTTATACTACGACACTTAGAATGGGTGAGATGATAAGGACTAATCAATTGATAAATATTTTTGAAATGTTTTCAAAAATTTCTTAGAATATTTTCTTAAAAACCTATTTTCAAAATAGTTATTAAACATAATAATGTTTTAATGAATTTTATGCATAATTACCTGTACTAATAAATAAATTTCAAAAATAATATATCTTTTCAAAAATTGTTTGACCTACACTTAGACACAAACCTTCTAGGTCAATACTAAAGTCCCTTAAGACACGTAGGTAGAGGTCCTTATAGTTAACAAGGGTAGCCAGAAGGTGTCAGGTTCAGGGGGAGAGTCAATTCTTATCGTGTTTTCAAACATTTCTATTAAAAAATTATTTTTGAAAAACTACTCTTTCCAAAAATTATTATTTCTTTCAAAATAATTTTTGCTCGATATTACTTCAAAAAATTACTTCTTTCAAAATGCTTTTCTAAAATATGCTTTAATTGCTCTTATGATTTGAATAAACCCTAAAGACACATAGGAAGTTTTTCTTATGATCTGCAAGGATTCCTAAGATTGTGTCAGGCTTAGGGGGAGTCTCAATTAAAAGAATATTTCGCCTTTTGATTACCTTAAATTATCATTGTGTAATTCTTTTCGTTTGAATCAAACCCTAAGACTCAAAGGAAGATCAACTTGTGATAAACAAGCTTTCTAGGACTTTGTCAGGTTTAGGGGGGGTTCAAAGTAAAAGAACCATTAGAAGTTTCAAAAATACTATATTTGCAGAAAATACTATATTTTCAAAAACACTTTATTTTTGAAAATACAATACACTCATTTTTAAAAAAAAATTTAAAATCTTTTCATCTTTTGAACATCTTTGAAATCCTTTAAAAAATTACTTGAGTCTGGAAAAATCTCCAAGGCATATAAGAAAGTTTTCCTTGTGGTTAACGAGGATTCCTAGGATTGTGTCAGAATGCGGAGGAATCCAAATCAAGAAATTTATTATTTTTTGAAAATTAAATACATATATTGAAAATACTTTATCTCGATTGGAAAATCTCTAAGACACAGAGAAAATTTTCTTATGGTCAACAAGAATCCTAGGATTGTGTTAGATTTAGAGAAATTCGAATCAATAAAGTACGTATCTTTTCAAATTTTACTCAAGTACTTAGCGTTCCTTAAAATATTTTTTTGATAAAGGTACTTAGTTTATTTAATTAAAAAAAGGAAGATTTTTAAAAATTATATTTTTTTAAAAAAATCTTAAATATTTTCAAAAATCATATTGTTGGTGCAAATTTTAACTTAAAATCTTTGTTATTACCTTATATTTCTTTTTGATGTTTGTCAAAGGGAGAGAGAGTACCTTAAGTTAGATTTTTTCTATTTCTCCCAAGTATTGACCTAAAACTCTTAGACCAAAACCTAACTTAAGATTATTGTCAAAGATAAAATAGGAGAGGATTGTTGGTGCAAAAAGCATCAGACATGAACAGTCAACCTCTAGTGTTTCGATGTTTGACAATATATCAAGGTCTGATCAAAGTGATCAAGGGTTAAGCCAAACAAGACCTGATGTTTGGTAGGGTAAACCCAGGTTTGATCAGATTGACCAAAGGATTAGACAAACAGGACCTGATGTTTAGCAGAGTAGTTAGTACCCAGGGTTAGTCAGGTTGACCAAGGGTTAGCCAAACATGACCTGATTTTTAGTGGAGTGATTAAACCTAGATCTGACATGTGTGACAATACACCAAGGATTGGTCAGTTAAAACAAGGGTTAGCCAAACAGGATCTGATGTTTGGCAGAGAACTCAAGGTTGGTCAGTTTGACTAAGGGATATGTCAAAACAGGACTTGATATTTTGTAGAGTGATTAAACATATCTGGACTAAGCCAAACAAGACTTGATATTTGAGAGAAATAAGTCTAGTCAAGACTAAGATGACTAGCAAAGAAGTCCTTATTGAAACACGAAAACCTGGTGAGTGAATCTGAGTCCTAGTGAGTGAAGATAGGTGGATGAAGTCCTGGTGAGTGAAGCTAGGCACGAAGACCTGGTCGAGGGTTGGGCATGAAGTTTTGGTTCAGAGAATTGGGCATGAAGACCTGGCAGAGGGTTGGGCACGAAGTCTTGGTTCGGGGAATTGAGCAAGAAGTCATGGTTTGGAGAATTGGGTACGAAGTCCTAGTCGAGGATAGGGCAGAAGACTTAGCCGAGCGAGGACTACGAACAGAAGTAGAGATGGGTCGAGGATTGAATGTCTCAAGATCTAAGAGTCTCATAGACTGAGCAAAAATCCAACCGGAGGAGCCGGTTGGCAAAAGGTAACTTCTCCAGAGTGGAGTAGGTGAACACGCGCTCCCCGAACAAGGGAATAGTAGGCGTCGGTTCGACTTACAATTTCATTTAAAATCCAAAGTCAGAACTAGACAGCTCTAGCTATCAATTGTTTAGGCTAAGGATTGTTTATTTTTCTTGTGTTTGTTTGTCATGCAGGAACCTGGAGCTGGAGGCAAGATAGGAGAACAAATGCAAACGAACGAGGCTCGAAAAAGGGGCTCCCGGGCGCCCCCATTAACCCAGGCGCCTCCTATCCCAGGTGCCCCTATCATCCCAAGCGCCTCATTGCTCCCAGGCACCCAAGAAGCAGGTTTTATCCCATGCGCGTTGTTCGCTAGCTGGATCAGATTTGAACACCTTTGAGGCACCTCTATGGGCTCTAGGGTGCCCGGATGCAGTGTATATAAGGGGATTCGACCCCTCAGTTCAGAACATCAAGCTTCCATCCGATTACTCATTCCTTGTAAAGAAAAAGTGATAAGATGAAGCTCTGTGACCAAGGAGACTCCAGGAGGAAGTGCGTGACCCTTCGAACTTCCGGATTGGTCGAGATCGTCATTTTTGTTGGTTTGAATTTACTTACATGTTGTATTTATTATTTCTATTTGTGCTTGTATTCAAATTGTAAGACGGGTTTCTCAGCCTCTAAAAAACTTCCGGAAAGGAGACCACTAGTGGATGGGCGTTTCCCGTGATTAGGCCTTGGATGTACTGACCCTGGGGGGTTGGGAACCAAGTAAATCCTACGTGTTTAATGTGATGTGTTTTTCCTTTATTATTCCGCTGTGCTACTAACGACTTTGATATTAAGCAACTATACGAACAACGAAATTCTGACAATGAAAATGAGAGTCGATATTCACCCCCCCCCTATATCGACACCACCGATCCTACACTAACCACCCAAATCTAGTCCAATCGAGGCCTAGTTTCAACAAGGTAGCTCACGGTAAGAGCTTACACATCCAAATAACTCAACTAGCTAACAAAACCCAAATCCAAAACCTGGTACCAATTCCTAAACACCTCATGGCAGTTTGCCAACAATCCCAGGAAGCATCCCCACAACCCAATCAAGCTTATGGAAAAGATTGGGAAATCAAAAACAAGGACATCCAACCCAAGCTAACTTCCAATAGTGAATCACACAACACAATCAAGCCACGAGATTAAGCTATTTTAAATCTAAAATAGGGCAATCCAATTCAACATAGATAATTACTACTACCATTTTGAATTCTAATCCAATCTCAACATTAACATCCCACTGATCTAAACAAGTCTACCCTAGGTATCATCTGGTAGTGTATCAACAAATTCCAAAAGCTCCCATGACAAGTATAGCTCACGGCAAAGAGGGAATGAAATCAGAGTACCCACTCACAAGAACCCAATTCTTACCGGACAACTCATCTAACACAATTGAAATCATAGCTAGTGATCCACAACAAAATCCCCCCAATCTGAATAGAAAATTTCAAAGAAAATCTCATCTCAATGGTATGCTACAACAATCAACCCTCCTTACCTCAGGAAATGGCCAACGAACTACTGGTCTAACTCTGATATGCAATCAAACCGCACAAGGAGAACTCCTTGGTCCCCAATCTATCTTGTGCGAGCTCAGCGACCCAACCCACGCCAGAGCCCCAAACGCTGCACATACGAATAAACAACACATCCAAGTTATTCTACCCCATTAAGAATCAAGTTAGGGATCAGTGTTACCTATTACGCCGGCAATGTCAACTCTAAACTAATCTAGCGAAACCCCACAATTGATGCTATGGTAAAGGAGGTAGATCTTCTAGGGAGCCGATGATTGTGTGTCCAATCTCAACGGAGCTCAACTAGAATTAATAGATCGTCGGCGAAGGAAGTATTGATGTGGAAGATGGGTGGAGAAGGAGAGAGTGGTGTTTGACAGACCTGAGGGGGAAATGGGAGTCGGGCTGTGGAGTGGAGACAAAGAAAGGAATTTATAGAATGGCATTTTTGCACATTAACCCTCCAAAATTAGCCATTCTAGATAAGCCCCCAATTCTAGGGCTTTAAGCAATTTAGTCCCTGATAATTAGGATTTTTGGTAATTAACCCTCCTCCAACTTAATGTATTAACCAACTAAGTCCTTAGTTTTGGTTCCCCACAAAGTTAAGCCTTAACTTCGGCTTGGGGTCCCAAAAACCCTAAATCTTCTCCGAAAGAATTTTTAAAAATTTTTTAGACTAAGTTTAAAGTGTCGTATTTAACAATTGAGATGATCTACCCACTATCTATATAGTATCACACTTTTTTCTCCTATTCTATAAAGTATACACATGTATGTGTCACATAGGAGTGATTGATATGTTATACTTGGCATTAGTTGACCACTGGATATACCTTACCAGTATACCTAGCTGTATAAGTGGTAGATCATGGTTGGTTATACTTGTACATATCATACAGTTGTAGGGATATTGATCTGGTTTGAGTGTACTTGTTGTACCCATGTATATCCTACAATTGTATAGATATTGACCTGGTTGGAGTCATGTTCATTAGTAGCATAAACCATCTTTGTGTTGTTGTATATTAACGACCTTTGGCTCCCTGGTGGTTGAAATGGAGCATCAGACATGTTGCTGGTAGTGTTACATCCTAGAGATCACCGACTCCCCTATGGTCTGAGCCCGTCTTCAGTCGTATTCATTGGGTTTAGAGTTGTTGTCTCTGTATTGTTGCATATTGATGATCATGGGCTCTCCTATGGTCTAAGTCCGTCGTTAGTCATATTCCATTGGTTTATAAAGTTTGTGGTTCCAGAGATGTTGGCTTCCCCTTTCTTTGGGTATGTATCATGATGGATTGTGTGACCAAGAGCAATTGGCTCCCCCTTGTTAGCTTAGGGGTAAATGTCATAATGGATTGTGTGATTTGAGAGCAGTTGGTTTCCCCTTGTTGGCTTAGGGGTACATGTCATAATGGGTTGTGTGACCCGCGAGCAGTTAGCTCCCCTCTTGTTTGGCTTTGGAGTTATTGTTGTTGGAGTTGTTGGCTCCCTAGCATATTATCCACTCGGTCACCCAGTGTAGTGGTAGCTAGAGTATATACAGACATCATGTACATATGATGCGTCATTGCATTGACATTCGATTGGTCGTATTTGGTTGACATGCACCTACAGATTTTATGTGTTACACTTGATATGTTGATTATCTATTGCTCATGTTGTACAAGCAAATTTGTAGATGGTTTCAGGAGTTTCTAATCATATTACCCCGCAGGTTGGACTCATTCTGATATGTTATTTACTTAGAGTTTTAGTTATGCATTTTCTGATACTCCTTTGAGACTGTATATTGTTGATTCTATACTGCCTATATAACTTATTATTTTCATGCATATATGTATCTCTATACCCGCAGAGTCCGCTCGAACTCACCCCCGTTGCTATGTTTTTTATTTTCAGGTTGATATACTTAGAGTTGCAAGGAGAGGACCCAACAACCTCTCTCCTTCTCATCAAGATGATTTCGTTTTGGTTTTATATTCTCGTTGTACTTTGTATTTTCTTACTGTCTAGTGGACTTGTATTTGTGTTTCATGCTTTGTTGTGTGGATTGTATGTTTGTATGGCCCGGTTGGGCTTGTGGAGTGTTGTAAGTCATGTCGGCATGCAGCTTTGGTGAGTTTGGTTATTTGTGATGTATTTCTTTTCCTTATTTGCTATGATTGTCAGCCGTGTGGGATGTGGATATTGTTGGTCGTGCCGGCCTTATATAAATGCTTCAAATTGTTCATCGTTCACGGGAGATATTGTCTGATTTTTGTCAGACATACAGCTCCTCGGGGTATGACAATTCGAATTGAATATTGATAATCTCTCCATACTCTCCTCCATTCGAGTTAGATGTCGGATCATCTGTTATATTCGGAAAAAAATTATCATCCCTACGCACATGGCCAGAACATGTTGTATGCATTTGCCAATCCTTTCTTCTCCAATGCAAACAAATCAATTAACTTCATGTTCACAAGGTAATTTTTGCAATAGATCTCCTCTAATATGTGATAGCTCTTCATTAGAGAGGAGTATGATGTCTCTATTGTCAAAAAAATTCTGCATCTTAGTGTAGTATTGTTGCATTCATCTTACCCATGAGTTTTTCATTTTTTGGATAATCCACAAGGAACATGTCTTATAGGGCTCATAAGTCATCTTGTTCTTCTTAATCAGTCATGAGCCATCAACCACTAAGTAAACTGGTACTTAGGCAATAATCTGATGCTCTCTTTTTTCTTAATCCAGTAATCCTGAAGGTGAACGACATCCCCCTTCCGATTCGCCCATGAGCGACAATGTCACCCAACAGCTAGTTTTGTCCAAGAATTTTACCACAGGCAGACAAATTCCTTGCCTGAATCGAACCGGGACTCGTTAGAGTTTTGTCATCAAACTCTGAAATGTAGCCAGCCATCAGTCTACCACAACGAATTTATATTTCGATATATTCCATTTCTCTTAATCCCAAACATAAATTTAAATAAAATAATTGCTTTTCTAAATCCAATTTGCCAACAAAACATCACAAAAAGCAGATCAATTAATTATCAAAAGCCAACAGAGCCGGTAATAAAAACATAATTAATCAAATTGATAATCTCAAATATGAGACTATCTTACAAAATTTTCTATCGATCGTTAGAATAAATCAAAAAATATTTATGATGAACAATCTAAAAATCTAATATTTCACGATGACGTGCCCAATTTGAAAAAAAAAAATCTTACAAAATTCATCATAATTAAAATTCGAACTATAAATATTTGAAAGACAATTATTATCTTTCCATGCACCATAATCCCGAGAGCATTATGATTAACTAGGTTGGGAAAATAACTTTGTAAAAGGTACAACAGAGCAGCTAATACTACAATAAGTTAGAGGACGGATGAAACAATTTAAGTTTTACAAGGAACAAGGATATGAATGTAGAAATATTGAAGCATTACTTTGAGCTGCTGTTACTTGAACTATTTAAGTGCTGAGACTATAATAACTGGTACAAAAACTCCAATGATGGATCATCACACCAGTATTTTGTCGAACCAGGCAAGATTTATTCCTCGTGCAAAGCCTTCATTAGGTACAATCTATTGAAACTCTGAGTCGCGACTCTGCAATTTCCATTGGAAGGGGAAAAGCTTTAATGCAAAATTCCGTTTATAGGTTAAGACAATGTCAACTCCAAACACTAAGACGCGCAAGCACTAAATCCTAAACTATTACTATCAATACAGCAAAAGACAGAACGTCCAAGGAAAACATGGGTAGAACACAAAATACACGGAATTGAGCATTCCCGTGCTTCAATTTCCTTTTTCATAAAACACCCTTTAATCCAAATATCACTAATTTAAGTTAAACGATGTTAATGGATATATTCTAACAAGTAATTTTTATTGTCTTATGTTATTAAACCATCATCTCTAGTCAAAAATTATTAGCTAACACTATTTTTATCTGGTCTTAAATTTGATAAAACAAGAAAATTATAAACTAAAATAGATATTTGAAAAAAAAAAAAAGATGTAATACAGATAAACTAAATGGGATGTGGATATAATTTATTGATCTACCATTGAAATAGAGTGAGTTCATGAAAGCAGGCCTTGTGTCTATTAAACAATCTCTTGGTGTACTCTAATATTTATCTTCAAACTATCTTCAAAAATAGCAAATAAAGTACAAACGAACCATTTTTGTTTGCATTGCTGAGAAAAAAATTGTGAAAAAAATTACTTACCCATTAATTTGGTTGCAATAGTTTGATATTTGATTTGTAATGAGGTAGCTATCTACACGAGATGGCTCGAGAATTGGCTTGAAGATTGGATTTGCTGGATCTTCCTCTGGTAAAGGTTCTTCTCCAGCTGCTTTCCGTGCCATGTTCTCCGCTCTACATATTAAAAGATAAATATTTTGTCAGCATAATTTAAATTTTACTTATATGATATCAATAAAGAACATAGCCTTTATAATATACATTGTACTTATCATTGATTTAGTGGCCAAGTAACACATCCTCATCCAGGCATTTGACTAAGTTTTAAGTTTACAAAGTATGCATGCATCTAAAAATCCTAGGTTCTGAAATCGGACAATATGCATATATTGTCCAACCAACTGTCTAAGTTCAAGTATTGGATATGGGGCTACAATGATTCAATTCCTCTATTATACTCTAGGTTATATATTTCTTTACATGAATATCAAGTTCCCTTGTTAAATATGGAGGGCCAGTTATATTGGCCCTCGATTGTCGACTGAGGTTTTTTTATTTAGATTCACAGCTCCCCACCAACAGAAACCCTTATTCGATAAGGTTTTCATTAGATTTAACCAAAATAAAGTAAATTTGAACTCCATGACCAGGCCAATAAATTAACTATTAAATGTAGGAATCAGAGCTGAACAATGATCAGTAAATCAAGCAGGGATAGGCAAATTCAAAAGTTAGAAGTAACTGGGTTTAATGGAAGCTAGTGCTTTTTCTACGTGATTTGTCAAAACCAACATCATGTTGGCTCACAGATCAAAGACACTTGAAACAGCAGATACAAGAACAAAAAAAATATCAACTTCTACATTTCTAGCAGAAAAAGTTTTAGGATTTGCATGGAATTTAATAAATAACAAATTCGGGCAGATCAATGATTCAAAAAGCGATCATAGATATGCAATTAACAAGTTAGAAGTAACTGGGTTTAATTGAAGCTGCAGAGCATTTTCTATACAATTTGTCAAAACAAATATCATATTTGGCTCACAGATCTAAGGCACTTGAAACAGCAGGAACAAGAAGGAAAAAAATCAACCTTTTCTACATTTCTAGCAGAAGTAGCTTTAGAATTTGCATGAAATTTAATAGATAACAAATTCGAGATAGATTAGCAAACACTTAATTGAAATTTTCCAATTAGTTTGAACTTATTGTTAATATTACTGCTGGTGACATTTAGTTCACATATCATATAGGCATCTCTATAATATTCCGCTTCTATTTCCTAATGTCAGAATATACTTCAGAAACTAGTAAAGTAAATTATCAAGATCCCACCATATATCACACTGAGAAGCGAACAAAGATGAAATCTGTTTAAAAAAAAACAATACTTGGGTAATTGATTATCTACACATCCTCACCTCCGTTTTTGAAGCCATGTTTGTTGTTGAGCTTGTTGCCTTGAGAGGTTCCGGTAATAGTATTGAAACTAAAAAGAAGGAAAGATAACTTTGAATGTAAACCCTTCTAGATAAAATAATATTAAATTATTGGCAAAGCACATCAAACCTTATTCTGTTCAGCAGAAAGATCTTCCATGCAATCAATTAAAAACTCCAAGTTTCTCTCCATATATGGAGCAGTAGACAGTTTCAGGCAATCATAATCACACTGTCACACCGTCAACATATGCATTAGAGGCTTAATAAGTATGAAGAACAAACAAGCTTGAATAATAATATTCACAAAATCAAAGATAGACCTGTTTAACAGGTAGCTCAGGCTCCAATTCTGTCATGAATGCACTAGCCAACGCAGAATTAGAAACTTTAATCTGTCCAGCCAGCAAATAGAAATAATTAGCAAACGTAATCAAAGGTGAATGAAATACATGTTAAAGGACATCTAACTATCTGTCTTTAGCAATGGCATGTATGTAAAAAATAAGCAGAGTTAAATTTACAAAAACAAACAATAGCATATAGGGCATGGTAGCTTCAAGTGACGACCAACTCACAGGTATCTCCTCAAAGATATCAACCCATGACAAGTTTTTTTCCCTCAACCTATAAACAGAGAAATCAATAGAAGGTAAACAAGAGTTTAAAAAATAGTTACAAACTTCACTATCTTGGAGTATAAAGATAGCATACTTCTCCCCAGTAAAGTTATTATTGCGGTAAAGATCCATAAAAGAATCTGTCAGTTTTAAAGCCTTGAGAGCTAAAACACCTTGAGCCGATCTTGATGGATCATATACAATGCAAACACATCTTCGAATATTCTCCTGTACAAAGAAAGGCATTTGTATAGCCACTGAATAACAAGCACCAATCACTAATTCAACCAAAAATAAAGAGGTAAGCTATCAGCTCACGAGAGAATCAATCAAACAAAAACAACTGTTCCATTATGTGTGGAATCTGCAATACTGTTATCCTCTAGATAACTCAGGAAAAAAATAATGTCAAATGGCTGATCCTAATGGATTTAGTCTCGCTTATGTTAAGGCTTGCAAATGGCATTTCTCATTGATGGAATTGTTAATGATGCAAAAAAAGAATGAATAAATAAATAAAAAGCATTAACTATTTAGGCCTTTTTTCAAAATCTTATAATTTTCACAGTGCCAGAAAATCAGTAGATGAGCAGTGCAGGTGGTTGCTGATCCCATTGTTTTACAAGTTCCAATGAAGAAAGCATCACATTAACAAGTAAAGATCATGGAGGCTCAAGGGTACCATAGGAATATGGTACGATTGGAATATGGGGCTTTCTGTACATATTAACACAATATGTTTAACTGATAATTAGCAACACTGTTTTAAATACTGTTCCCTGTTGGCCAGCACACCAACCAACATGATCCTTTGAACAGCACCATTGTTTTAAAAATAAATAATTGGTAACACTGTTTTAGTGTTTAAAAAGCAAATATTGTTTTAAATGTCATTGAAATTTGCAGATTGTTGTGCATGTCCATCTCCGCCGACCGACTGGGACACAATAAGTTTCTAATACCCCAGCATGATCCTTCCACCTTCCTCCAAGCTTCGCCCAAGCCTTACACCCTCATTGCAAATTCTACCTGATCTTCTGTCACAAGCTTTGCAGGAGCTTGTTCCTTCATCGTGAACTCAGCCCGAGCTTCCTCATCCTTCACGAGCTCTGCAGAGCTTCCTCGTCCTTCACAAGCCCTGCCGAACATCCTCCTTTTCGCAAGCTCCACCCAAGCTTCCTCCATCACTTGAGCATCTTCCACTTTTGTCACAACATCCAGTGAACTAAGCTCCTTTTGTGACTCCCCACCAAGCACAAGCATCTTCGCAACTAGGTTCCAAGTTGCAAGCTCATTGGGATTTGCTTCTACGGCCTAAAACCTCAAGTATGTTTCCTCCTTTTCTTCCTACCTTTTCTTCTTTTCCATCCTAATCAAAGCGACCGATATCAAGAGAAAATGAAACGGCAAAGTACTGGAACTTATATCATTTTGGCCTCTATCGAAAACTTTGAAATGGATTGAGACTTTAAATCTTGATTAACAAATAAATTTATGACGACCTTAATATTTCGATAATAACTTAAAAATATTTATATCCATTAAAACCATACTAATAGCACTCATATAATCAGATTAATAATTTCGTAAAAAAAAAATATTAACACCTACTTCTGATTTGATAATTCTAATATTGACATCAGTTTTTCAATTCGTAGATAATTTATTATCAATATAATCATTCATGAAAATTATTTTTTTCAGTAATTAGTATTTATTTGTCTTAGATAACACCGATTACTAATTTGATAATAATAATCTTTTAATATTTGATTGTATTATTATATTATTGAGGTTATTTTTAAACATTAATACTAACAAAATATTTTTAATAATTTCAACTCAATAATACACAAAAAAAAATGTTCACGATATTGATAATTTTATATTAGTAATGATTTATTATTTGACAACAATTGCATATCATATTGTCAAATTTATATCTATGATAATAACTATTGTTAATTGATTATGATTATTTAACTATCCAATAATGGGATGACATTAGTTTGTTATTATTAATATAACATCATTTATCTTTTATCATTTTTTTGGATTTAATTTTACTAATTCGAATCAGACAGATCAGACATGATTGATACGTAGTTTTTTGAACTTTCAATGCAGATACTGTTATTTACATCCCATGCCTTTAAGGCCCAACTTTCTGATTTTCTGCTAGTGCAAAAACAAGGTGCAATACTTAGACTTATTTTATAATGATGAAACACAGATAGGCTTCAAAAAGTATATAGAAGAGACATCAATAGTTAATGTGCATCTGCATTAGTAAGTTGAATCTGGTATGGCTACAATGAAACTTGCAATTCTCTCTATATTTTCATCCCAATTGAATCCATCTATTGCACTATTTTGCAAAGGATGCTCTTCTTTGCATATTCATAAATTGGTTTATCATTTCAACTTCTAATTTGTTACCGTCAGACTCAACATGAATAATGGTAGCTAATGGTTGTATGGTTCATCCAAAATGACAAAGGAAAACATCCTCAACTATTTAACATTCAGAGATTCAGGGTATACTGTACCATATAAAATCTTCCAAATGTCAGGTATAAACAATAAAATATCATGTCAGAAATCAAGGACACTTAAAAAAGAGGATCTAATATCTGAATAAACAATTGCATTACATGATAAACTACATGATCCATTATCTTTGCACTACCTGGTAATTCATGAACGTTTCAATCAGTTCAACAGTTTGAAATGAACCCATTAATGTGGACTGATACCTGCAAATAAAAGCCAATCAAAAGAGAACTAAGATAAGTTACAGCTTAGAGAATACAGTTGTTGTTAGCTTCTATCAGAAAAAATTTTCTCCAAGTAAAGTAAATGATAGATGACTGCAAATAATGGGGCAAATAGAGATATTAACAAGCAAAAATTTTGAAGAGCTGATGTAATTCTATCTATAAGGATTCACAAATTAAAACCATTACAAAGACATTTCCATTCCAAAGTGTTTCTTTCCCTCACTGATTTAAAATAATTTCCTAAGCTTTTACTCTCAATATATAAAGTTTATATTGGATAGTATTGCAAAAGTAATGTGAGCAATATCTTAAAAATCAGATAGCTCTAATTATTTAAGATATATCTAAATAATGGGCACCTATAAATCCAAATTGGTAAACAAATATAATGATTATTTTCTTTTGGCAAAGAAAAGAGTATTTTTTTATGCATAAGGTCATTTATCTAGATGGACCAGTTCAGCTTCAGTTGGGTGAATAACCACTCTAATACAAAGGTATTCTCAGATATTGAGCCTCAAAGATTTGGCATTAGGGAACAAATTTGTGTTTGGCAGCAAGCTAGGATAGAACAATGAACAAGATACTCTAGTTCCAGTCTTGAAGGCATAATGTTCATAGAAAACTTGTATTTTAAGGGCCTGCGCGATGGCTGTTTGACCATTGTTAGTCAGGTCTTTTGGTGGAAGCTTATTGCATCAAGCAACTTATTTTTGCAATATCAAGCCTAACAAGATAGAACAGACTTTTCATAAAAATATCTTATTGCGGATTATGTTGAAACGCCTCATCATACTAAAGGACATTAAGCTGACAGACCTATATTAAAGAGTTCATTTCATAATAGGCAAGATGAACATTTTTTATTATCTGACATGTAAAAGTGGCATCAATTCTCACCGTATTAATAGCTAGCATAAAGGTATAATGCCAGAAGAACTTAATGCAATTAAAGATTTATTAGCAGATTTCATGAAAAAAAAAGAGACAGCTTTAAGTTACATATAATTCTGAAACTTGCCACTTCTAATATCTAAAAAACAATAACATACCATCCTACTGTGTTATTATCCACATTGACTTCCCTTAAGCATCTCATCATCTCCAGTTGATAGTTGGCTCCATCAGCTTCAATCTCCTCATCTTCTTCTCTTATCTAAGACATGTTAATAATTTCATAAGGGTAAATTCAAAAAGTAAAACACCATAAACGTCAGCATCAGATACAACCAAAATGTATCTCTTCATACCGGGAAAGGAAAACAATTTGTCACTTCAAGTACACTTCCAACATCCAACCCAAGCAGTTGACCTGTGACTAGAGCTGGCAAGAACTCATTGCAATGCTTGATTATCTTCAAGACAGCCTGCATGATGTCCAAATATCATAACCAGATAAAAGCAATGCCTATTTCAGGATATGTAGCACGAACAACACAGTGATCCAGTATCAGAATGGAAAAGAAACATCAAGAATTACCAGTTGATAGGACTATTTATAGAGGTTCTAACTTCAAACTAATATAAGACCTTTAGGTTTTTAATTGTTTTCTAAAATCTACTATTTGACAATAGAAAATTTTAAGAAACCAAACAAATTTGAACAACCATTCCAGTCAACATATCAGCCTAGATGAATGCGTTGTTTCAAAGTAGCTTTTAGATTACAATAAAGCTGAGATACCAGCTATACTATTTTTTATAATCCTTGTGAAGGTAAAACCATTCAGTTTTTTAAACAAGTTACTATCAAATATTTGTAGATAAAACCTAGGCCATTTTATACATATAAAAAGAACAAAAATGAATACAAGGTTGATAACCCAAAAATATTTCGAAATAAAAAAAATCCCTGACCATTAAATCCCATACTTATAATTCTTTTCTTTTGATACTGAATACAGAGAAATAAGACTCAATGCAATGATATATATGTGAAGCAAAATACTAAAGCCTAGTAATTTTTAGGTGGCACCTGAAAGCTCGTCGATTTCAGATTTGAATCAAATTTTATACTCTCAAAAAGAAGAACATCAATCTTCAAGATGGAAAAAAAACAAAAAAAAAACAGTTTAAGATATACCAGCCCTTCAATCTGAACAACTCGCAGAGGGGGCGCAACCTCCTCGGAGGTGGCCGCTGCTTGAAGGAAAGAACGAACCATGGCTGCCAAAATTTAAAACCAATGCAAACGTTAAAACAGACGAGAATCGAAAGAGCAAAAAAAATCATCCAAACAGATTGGGTGTTTAGAACAAACACATGGAATCAACAACAAGAGAAGGTGGAAATACTCACTATTCGCCATCAGCTATCAATCAGGTCTAGGCGTCTAGGACAAAGCGGCGCGGCGGGAAGATTAGAAGCCTTCTGAGGTTTCGTGCGGACTAGGGTTCGCCTTGCATCGGCCGGCATTAAAGAGCTTTTACAAACAGGAAACAGCCGATACTGCGGTAAAAGTCTAGCTCAATTTCCGTTATCAGAAAAAAAATACGATGTAACAGCAATATATTAAAAAAATAATTTAAAAAGAGAAAGATTGAAATTAATTAGATGATTTTTTATTAAAATATATGACTTTTACTAATATTTAAATCATACTTTCACATTTATTAAATTATACACTTCTTTTCTAAAAATATTTTCTTTTATACGCGCTTATATAACACATTTGAGTTGTTGAAGCACATTAAAAAATTTTAAAAATAAGTTGTTATGGTGATTTTAAAAGGGGCACATATTCATCGTGTCCCAAATTTAATACTAAATTGATAATTTTAATATCAAATTTTAAAAAAAATTTATAATTCTAAAGTTGTTCGTTTACCCTTTTTTTTTTAGTAAACTAACAATTTTAATACCATGTAATAAAAGACATCTCAAATCTCTTTTCTAAAAAAAATATGATTGAACACAATAACTCAATTGAGAAAGTGAACCCTATGGTTTTTTGATTTTTAATTTTTTTTAGCTTGAACACTATAATCTAATTAGGAAAGTAAACCCTAGGGGTTTTGATTTTTAATTTTTTTTAGCTTAAACACTATAACTAATTAGGAAGGTAATCCTAGGGGTTTTCAATTTTTAATTTTTTTTTAACTTCAATACTATAACCCAATTGAGAAGGTGAACCTTAGACTAAAATAAAAATAAAGTTTTAACTTTGAGATTAAAAAAATCTTTTCAAAAATTTAGTATTAGAATCGTCAATTTAATATCAAGTTTGGTACCTAAAATATATTTTCCTCGATTTTAAAATCACTATTTTTCTCAATCCAAAAAAAATTAAAAAAAATAAAATCCTCCAACAATCTAAATATACGGTGGAATATAGTGCGTGGTTACTCTTAAAGAGTCTTGAGAATAGATGAGTCTTGATTTATATTGAATTTAATAAATCTAAAATTATTAATGAGTTTTGGCTGCCCTAAGGTAATAGTGCAATGAGAGAGCATCTTTTAAATTTTTCAAAAATCTAAAGCTTAAGTCTCAGTTTGACGAATTAACGGATGAATTTTTCTTAATTAACGATTGACCTAAAAAAGCTGGGTGGATGGGTTGTTCATTGTATACCCCAGTATTTAGAAAATTTTCGTAGGTCAGACCAATTACCCTAGGAATTGTCGGCGTCAGCTAGATACCTGGTGCTAATTTAGAAAATTTTATGAGATTTGGCTTAGACACATTCGAATCAGCCTAAATTAGAATCAATGTACTCCTGAAAAACTTCTTATGTATCACTATGTTCTTGAACCTTTAATTTCCCAATCTAGATAGCATATTGTGGGTTTCTAAAATGGGAAAGGATTCACACTATGAAAGTGAATGCTCAGTGAAAAATTTGACCGTCAATCGGCGGCACATCCAACGTTCGATCGCCGATCGGACACCACCGGCGACCTTCGATCGTCATCCCGAATCAAACTATATCTGGGGAGAAGGTGAACCCATCGGGATCACCGACAACTGGTGAACCCATCTAGATCGACGGTGAATGATGCGAGATGACAATTGCAGTGATCCCCAACGGTTTCACCGTGCCCCCCAGGGTATAGTTTGGTTCGGGGCGGCGGCCGGAGGCCGCCGATGGTGTCTGATCGACGATCGGACGTCTAACGTGCCGCGCGATTGACCGTCACAGTGTTCACTGAGGCATTTATTTTTACTGTGTATATCATAACCCTTCTAAAATTTATACAACTTAGTATAATTTTGACACGGCTCACTATTAAACTTAGATCTATTATATTCACTCAACGTGCATCATCAATGTCTTCTTTGAACTCTCCTAATTCCAACAATGATTGAAATTTTAAAATCTATAGATTATAGGGATATTAGTGAGTTATGGTAAAAAAAAACTCATTAATGGCCTTAGCTGTATCACAATCAATTCAAACTAGGACCAATGCATTTCTAAGAGTCTCTTGAATCTCATTATGCTCTCAAATCTTAATTCTGCAACTTAAATAACATGTTGTGGGTTTTTAAAATAATAGACAATTTTTAGTAATTTTGGCACAAGTTTACTATTGGACTTAGGCATATTATATTCGCTCAACAACATGAACAATGTATTCTTGGAACTATCCTAACTATCAATATGCCCAATATTTTAAAATCCGGATATTATACAACCGTTAGCGAGTTTTGATCAAAACTCATTGATGGCCTTAAGAATATCAGAATCAACGTAAACCAAAACAATGCATTCATAAAAGTCTCCTGAGTGTCATTATGTCCTTAAATCTTAATTCCATAACATAGATATCATATTGTGGGTTTCTAAGATATAGACAAATTTATATAATTAGATACAAACTTACTATTGGATTTAGATATATTATATTCACTCAACAATAATACTAATGTGTTCCTAGAATTCTCCTAACTTTGATCATGCTTAAAATTTTGAGCCTCCTTAATCTCATTATGTCCACATTCTTAATTTTATAACTTAAATAACATATTATGTGTTTCTAAAATTTAGACAATTTTAAATAATTTTGGCACAAACTCACTATTGAACTTAGATATATTATATCCACTAAACAATAACATATGTTCTTGAATCTCTCTTGACTCTAACTATGCCCAGTATTTTTAAATATAATATTGTATAACTATTAGTTGTTGGTGCCCTGGTTAGTTTTGATGTGATCAACCAAATTAAGTTAAGTTCTGTTAGTCTTTGACCCCTCTGTCTAAGTGTGCAGGAACTTATGAGTGGAGGAAGTTGAGCATAAGACGCAGTGGACGAGAAGGATTGCACGAGGAAGTAAGCCGATGGGCTCGATGCATCCGAGGGGCATGGAAACTACGGAAGAGTATACCGATGGAGCGAGAAGGACGTGTGCGACGTCCAAGGGACGAAAAGCCGGAAGGAAGGATGCTCGAGGGGCGAAACACCGGAGTCGGGTTCGGGTGAGCCTAACTCCGATTGGTCAGAAATTACCCAAGAACACCGAATGTTAAGTTGGAGAGTGGTCAGCGGTTGCTGACCAAAAAGGTCACTCTTGGGTGCCCGTAAGCTTACGGGCGCTTAGGCTCTCGAGCGCCGCCCGAGCACTCGGGCGCCCGTGAGCCAACAGGCACCGCGCTATTTGTCATTCATCAAAACTTAAGTTTAACTATTAGTGCAAATTGCACCAACAATCTTCCCCTTTTTGATGCAATGACAACCTGGGTTAAAGTTGGAAAATACCAGAAAAAGCAATGAGTCCAAAAAAGAATATGCAAATGACATGCTCTAAGATCAGGAATTTTTAATTTTCTAGCTTAACCCTTAAACTCTCCCCCTTTAGCATTCATCAAAACAAAGAAATAATATGTGCGCAAGCATCAGAAATAAAACACGCATTCAAGTAATATGCGAGCCAAGTAAAAAAAATACTTAAGTATTTGGGGAAGAAAAAAATTCTTAGCACGCATTTTTAGGATAGGTGAACAATGATTTTAAGGATAGGTGAACCAACATTTTCAAAAATAATTTATTTTCTAACATATTCGAAAGAGCACAAAAAGCGAAAGATTTTAACTCATGCTCCCCTTGAACCAAGTAAGAATTTTAGCCCTTTTTAGGTGTCTAACCTTAGTTACTAGCTAATTATCTAGATGATAGTAGTGTTCACTGGGTTAGTCAAGTCAAGTAATAATGTCTAGCTCAGATTTTGATTCACGACTACTTGACTTGATCACTGTAATGTGGGTATTTTACGCCCAGACTTACTGCGATGCACAGACTTAAGCATTCTGAAGTCCAGGCAAAGCCCTATGCATCTCACAACTGTTCTATGTTTTGCAAGCACAAACAAGTTATCCTTAATGTGTTTTGTGAGATGCGGCTACCTAAATCTATAGGTTCATGCAGTTTTAGGGGTCAAACTTAGGCTAAGTCCACCAATTTTTTTTTTAAATGCAAGTTTGAAATACTAAAATTAAGCCAATTAAACCAAGAATCAAAGTAATTAAGCTAATGGTCAAACAGAATATGCAAGCTGATTGTTCAAAAGAAGTAAGTGTGATCAAGTTAGTTCTAGTCTATAACACACATTCCTATTAACCTTCTTAAGTTACTAAATTCAGATTCAAGGAGTGGTTTAGTAAATATATCAGCTAGGTTAGCCTTAGATTCAACATGGTTAAGTTCAATTTCTCCTTTATTAACATAATCTCTGACAAAATGATGTTTAATTTCTATATGTTTGGTCCTAGAGTGGTGGACTGGGTTTTTGGTTAGATTAATTGAACTTAGATTATCTATAAAGATTTTGACTTTCTTAAAATCTAAGTTAAAGTCTTTTAACGTATGCATCATCCAAAGTAATTAGGCTACACACTCACCCATGGCTATGTACTCAGCTTCAGTGGTAAATAGGGCAACGCAGTGTTGTTTTCTACTGAACCAACTAACTAGTGAGGGTCCTAGAAGTTGGCATCCACCACTGGTACTTTTCCTATCTAATTTACAGCCAGCATAATCTGAGTTAGAAAATCCAATAAGTTCAAATTGGGTTGTTCTAGGATACCAAATTCCTAAACTTTCTGTCCCTTTAAGGTACCTAAATATTCTTTTAACTAGGGTTAGATGTGACTCTTTAGCACATGTTTGATACCTAGCACACATACTAACTGCAAAGAGAATGTCAAGTCGACTTGCAGTCAGGTAAAGTAAGCTGCCTATAACACTTCTATAATATTTAAGGTCAACAGTTTTGCCATTTGGGTCACTATCTACATTTTGATTGGTAGCCATTGGTGTTTTAATTTCTTTTGCACTATCCATTCCATTTTGTTGAGGTGTTTTAGGGCAGGAGAATTCGTGGTGGTAGCCATTTTCTAAACAGAATTGATTAAATTTTTTGATTTTTGAATTCCCCACCGTTATCGCTCCTAAGTCTTATAATTTTAACCCCTTTTTCATTTTCTGTTAATTTGCAAAATTGAGTAAATATATCAAATGTTTCATCTTTATTTTTTAAGAATTTTACCCAGGTGAATCTTGAATAGTCATCTATAATTACTAAACAGTATAGATTCCCACTAATTGATTTTATCCCATGTGAGTCAAATAGGTCTAGGTGAATTAATTCAAGAATTGATTTAGTTTGAGTTTAATTAGTTAGTTTGTGAGTTGACCTAGTTTGTTTCCCTTGTTGACAAGCATTACATAAGGTTGTCTCAAAGTTAGGTAACTTGGTAGACCTCTAACTAAACCATTTAGTTTAGGTAATTTTCTGAAGTGAGTGTGTGAAAGTCTCCTATGCCAGAGTCAAGTCTCATCCTTATGTGTTAAAAAACAATTTGCTAGGGGACGAGTTAACCTAATTTTATAGATGTTATTGTATCTATGTCCTTTAAGTGTGATGTTTGGGTTGTCAGTGTGTTTGATCAGACATTCATTGGACAAGAACCTAACCTTATACCCAATGTCACACAATTGGCTGATACTTAGTAAATTGAAGTGAAAGTTTTCAACAAGTAAGACATTTTTAATTATAAAATCAAACTCAAGTTCAATGTTACCTAGGCTAATTACCTTAAGTTTACCATTGTTTTCAAACGCAACGGTCCCTAGACTTTTGTACTTGAGTTTTGTAAACTTGATGGAATCCCCAGTCATGTGTCTGGAGCACCCACTGTCGATAATCCACTTGTTTTCCTACAGTTAGGTAGGAGATTTTTTAGAATTTAGTTTAAGTTTTGAATGAGTTAAAGGAATGATTTAAAGAAACTTAAGAAATTTAAACCCAAAAAAAAAACTTAAGAAGTTTAAAAGTTTGAATTTTTAAAACGCTTAGGAGAATTTGAATTTTGAAAAACCTTAAGAAATTTGAAGACTTGAAATTTTGAAAAAGTTAAGGAATTAAAAAGATTTAAGGAATTAAAAATTTTGAATTTTGAACAACTTAAAAAAGACTTAAGGAATTTGAAAATTTGAATTTAGTTGTCCTTATTCATCTCACTTGATCTAAGTTGTCAATCAAAGGGATCCTATGATTTGTGTGAGATAAGTTTGAGTTTGTTTTATAAAAATTAATCTGACCTCTGTTAGATTCAGGTTTGACAAGAAGCAGTTTAAAAGTATACTTCCATAATTGGTTTCCAGGCAGTGGCGAGGCACAGAGGTCTTCTTTGGCTGAAGCATTATTGGATCAACAACCACTTTCTAGGCAAAACCGCTTAAGGAAGTTGTACTTTTAACCTACCTATTGAAACTCCTTGGTCTAACTAGTCTAGAATGTGGCGGGGTAGCTTCAGCTAGTTCCACTGGGCTAAGAAGACCAAATAAAGGACGTCTTCCCCTACCTGACTCCTTAGATCAGCTTCCCTAACATACTATCAGCTCGCCCTACCCTGGTACGGAGTAGGTCAAGTGTCAGACTAACTTTTGAAACTAGTCCTAGGTACCCAGACGGGTAAAGGGTGACTTTGAGGTGCCAACTAATTTGGTGCCTCCACCTAAATTATAGGTAGGGTGTTTAGGGTCAATGTAATAAATGTCCTTCTTGGGGACATAGTATTGATTCTGCCCTACTTGCTTTGTTAGGTAAGCTTTCGGGACCCACGTTTTTCGCCGATTTTCACGTGGGTGGACAAATGAGATAAAGGATTTTTGGGTTGATCCTGATTTATATCCTATCCCAGATTTATTGTACACGCCTTTTGAGATCCAAGAATAAGGTCAAGATTCTTGGACCGGGTTGTAAAAGTTGTTAGTAAGTCCTTAAGGTTTTGAACTTCACCCTTTAGGGTGGAGTTATCATTTTCAAGTTCAATTGTTCTTTCATTTTGAGTTGATTCAGTTAAGGTTTTGGTATTAATTAATTGCACCTTAAGGTCTTGATTTTCCTTAAGGAGCTGGTCATTCCTAGATTCAGATGCAAACAAATTTTTATTTAAAACAGAGATAATCTTTAAAAACTTTTTATTAATTGAATCTAAGTATACCTCAGTCGAGCCGTCCGAAAAGAGTTCGATCTCTTGGCTCGACTCGTATTCGGAATCTTCGTCGCTCTCCGAGTCCGATCCAGGTCCGGTTGCCATTAGCGCGAGGTAACTTGAATTTTTTGGTGGTTCATTGTCGGAGTCGTCCGAGCTCTCGTCCCAGGCGGCTTGTAAAGCCTTCTTCTTCTTGTTCTTCTTGGGTTAATCCTCCTTTTTATAGGGGCATTCATGTTTGAAGTGTCCTTTTCTGTTGCAGCTGAAGCAGGTCATTTTGCTTTTACCTTCATTGTTGATGGGCTTCATTATCTTTTGGAGGTCCCTTTTTGAAAACTTATTCTTCTTTTTGGCAAAGACTTTTCTTACCAAGTTTACCATATGCTCCTCGTCGTCTGAGTCTGACTCTGGTTCTTCTTCGGATTCTTCTTGAATATTCTTCTTCGACTTGACCTTTCTTGAAGAATCTGCAAACAAAGCAAACCCTTTCTCGGCCTTGGCGTTAGTTTGTTCATGCAACTCTAATTCATAAAACAGTTCATCTAAATTTATTTTGGAAAGATTCCTAGAAATTTTATAAGCATCTACAATGGATGCCCATAATGAATTTCTAGGAAAGACATTTAGTGCATACCTTATAATGTCTCTATTTTCTTGTTTGTGCCCAATCAGGTGGAGTCCATTTAGTATGTCCTTGATCCGAGCGTGAAGTTGACTTGCTGATTCTCCTTCCTACATTTTCATATTAAACAATTTATTTAAAAGCAAATCCCTTTTTGTTACCTTTACATCAGTAGTGCCTTCATGCAATTCAATTAGTTTATCCCAAAGTTCTTTTGCTGATTCGGTTGGTCCAATTATGTTCAGCTCTTCTTTGGTTAGTTAGCACTGGAGGGTGTTCTGCGCTTTGAACTCGATCTGAGCTTTTTTCTTCATTTCCAGGTTCCATCTATCGGGCTTCAGTGGCGCCATGTTTTCCTCATCCATTGGTGGTTCATAGCCAGTTTGCACCGCGAACCATTGATCCATATCGGTTTTGAGGTACACTTCCATTCTCCGCTTCCAATAGGGGAAATCTTCCCCGTTGAAGAGCGGAGGACGAGCAGTGCTGTAACCTTCACTCTGGACAATCTGTGATTTACAAAAAAAATAACAATCGTTCCAAGACTAAGTCTTGGATTAGTGGTGTAGTACGAAAAAAAAGGAATAAGAGAAGAGCGACTCGAAATGGTGTTGCACCAAATTCGAGTAAAACTGAACGAACAAAAGAAAAAGATCTAAATTTAAGCAACAATACCTAATTTAGATTAACACTATGTGAAAATCAAGAATAGACTTCGCCACAAGTTACTTGTGCAAGATCTTTTAACGAAGTAATACACGTTAATCAACTTCGGTAATAAATTTGATGAATTAAATTTCATTTTAGACTTCGTAGGTTAAAAATTATGAGCCTTACTATAAAATTTATTTGATATTTTACTTCATAATAAATATTCGATGAAGTAATAGGTTACAAAATAAAATTTATAAATTTCTATACCGAAGTAATAAGTTTAAATCAACTAAAATTTATTTTCCTTTATAAATAAATTAATCGATTTATATTTATTTTTAAATTAATCTTAACAGCCAAGTCCAAACTTTGCCCTAACTTCATCGCACACAACTGCACAACACCTCCCCCTTCTGCACGACGCGATGTCCCCTTCTGCCCTGAGCAGCGCCTCCTCCAGCGTTTCTTCGTCGCAGGAAAAGAAGCCTGGGGCGAGGAGGAGGAACCGGGGTTCCTCCAGGAGGGAGGAGCAGCTACATGGGATCTTCGGGAGTGAGGTCGCTTCGCTTCTCATCTTTGAGGTGTGCGGCAGCAACGAAGGGGGCAAGCCGAAGTTCCACGCTGTCCGGAAATGGCCGTGGAGCAAGTATGCGGCAGAGATCAGGGATCCGCAGAAACGGACGCGGCTGTGGCTGGGAACCTTCGACACCGCCGAGGAGGCGGCGATGATGTATGACGCCGTCGCCATCAAACTACGAGGTCCAGATGCCATACTCAACTTCCCCAACCTCGCGCCCCAGACGAACATCTCGGAGACCAACATCACCTCCACATCCGGCAGGTACGACTCCGGGGAGGAATCGCCCGACATCGCCTCCCTCCTATGTAGCTTCTCTTCCTCTTCCTCCTCCTCCAAGCTAGAAGAGAAGCCCAAACCTCAAACGACGGACCTCGCTGCCAGCCCACCGCCGTTGGAGCTCTGCGGCTTCCTCCCCTTCAAAGAAGAGGACGCAATCTTCGACGACCTTCTTTGGTTCGATGCACCGGAGCCGCTCGGCTTCCTCGATGAAGAGGCGGTCGCTCCCATTGGATTCCTGGAGGAGGACTTAAGCGACGCAGTTCTCGGATCACCGCTCGGTGACTTCGGCCCGCTATCCATCCGCGAAGAGGCCGCGTCGGCGGCCGACGCCCTTTTTGCCGACATCGGTGACTTTTTCGCGATCTAATCCCTCTCCGCCATCTAACTCGATCACCAATCCGCTTCGTTTCCATAGTTAGTCCTTTTACTTCGGTGCTTTTATTCGTTAGTCCTTTTAATTCGGTGCTTTTATTCGTTTGAGATGAATCTATTGTTGTTTGTCTCTCTTCACATGATTTCTTTGATCTTGCACTTTGTAAATAAATCCATACATCCTCTAAGTTAGTGGCTATGACTGATTTCTTACACTAAATTTCTCTCTTTTTTCTCTTTTTGAGTTGGAAATCCTTTGCAATTTTCCATCATCCTTTCTAATTTTCTTATTTGTGCATATTTCTCATTTGAATAATTACTTTTTCTCTCCTATAACTGACAATTGGTAATTGATATATTTCGATATACAGCCAATTACATGAATTACTCGCTAGAACTTTGTCTGCCATCTTCAGAATTTTGGGTCAATGAATGACACCATACTTTGTGGAGTATTTGATGGTCACGGGTCATATGGCCATATGGTGGCTAAGAGAGTAAGAGATATACTCCCTTTAAAGCTGACTTTCAGTTTGGAAGGATCTATAAATAATTCTGGAAACATTAATCCAGAGGCAAGTTCAACTTTATCCCTCCATGAGGAGCTCAAGGATTCTATAGATTCTGAAAACAATGGAGAGTGCTCCCAGATGCTGAGGAGACTTGAAATTCCTTTGCTAACGGCTTTTAAGTTTGTGGATAGAGAACTGAGACATTATAACGATATTGATTGCTCCTACAGTGGGACAACTGCAGTTACTTTGATTAAACATGTTTGGCTTAACCCTTTAGCATCTTACTATTTTAATTGTCTTTTGAATCAAATTGTTAAAGTGAGTTTATTACTCTCCTATCAATAAAGGGTCTAATTGATATACAGATTACAGGGTTATCACTAAAAAAAGATGTATTGTTTTCATGTTAGTTGCTAAAGTGTAACTTCGCCAGAGTGCCCTGACATGTCTTCAATTTTATGAAACAAAAAGCCTAATTACGGTTATTTTGCGAAACCATGATAACTAACTGACCGGATTGACTGATATAATTTGTTGTCTTGTTTGCAGGGTGATGAACTTGTTATTGGAAATGTTGGAGGATCAAAATAACTCATTGATTGCAGTTCAATTGACTGTAGATCTTAAACCAAATCTTCCAGGTACTTTTTTTCTAAATTTATTTAGATAAATATAAAATATAATTTTGTTTCTGGACGCCATGACAGACACATACGTAATGTATAGTAATTGTATGTTACCATTTACATACACAAACACATGAATTATAGTTACAGTCTTAAATGTGCGAACAGTGGGCAAATATACCTGACCTTTCTTCATGGTGGCATGAAGTAGCCAGTTGATAAATGTTTTTAATTTCATGAAATTCATACTAAGATGCTGCCTCCCCCTTAATTTCTAGTTTCAAGGTTTGCTTAGTTTTTTGACAGATCATTTGCTGGCCCTTTCCTTCTAATCTTTTTCATTATTCTTATGTTAGATTGATGAATGAATCGGAGAGCATATACATTAAGTTTGAGGATGCTATGTTTGGACGTCCTAAAAGCATACGATTGCTAAGAGAAGATATCTTACTCTTTATGGAGATGAGAGAGATAGGTGCCAGACAAATTTTGATATATATGGGGTATGTTATGTCTAACATACAATGTTTGTTTGCATATTTATATTTTTTTGGAACTTGTCCATATCTTGAAACATTTCTAACCGAGTTATATAATATTTGAGTGCAATCATCTCTACAAATATTTGAGGGACGAAGGCAGAGCTGATTATATTTCATTTGAGGAGCAGTCCAGAATCAATATTACCAACAATCCGAATATGATGATGTCATAAGTGAATAGAGTGAATTCGTCTACTCATTTGTAGGTGTCTAAATTGGTGGTGTACTTAAGATATATATTTTGTTATTTCATTATGAATTTTGGATATACTTGTGGATATATATTCTGGTTATATATACTTGTGGATTTGTGAAGTTAAAAAAAATATTTACTTCATTACAATTTAATAATTGTGAAGTCGTTTCAAATCTATTGCTTCTGTATCATACAAAACAATGAAATCTTTTAAATCGATTACTGTGTCAATAAACGTATATGATGAAGTAACATAATACTATATACTTTGATAAATACAAATACTGGCGAAGTTATAAAATATATTTACTTCGATAATTAATGTAAACTGTCAAGTTACATATCATCTATTACTTTGTCGCATTACAAAACTACTAAAGCAATAGATATTTTTTTACTTCGACAATTAATTTAAACTGTAAAGTTATATATCATCGATTACTTCGGCACTTTACAAAATCAACGAAGTAAAAGCCAAGTTTTTACTTCAGAATCGGTCCAAATTTGAACCGGTTTGCCTCTTTGAACCGGTAAAAGACTTCGCTATTTTCATGGATATGACTTCGGTTATATGGCGAAGTAAAATAATCCCTTTTTACTTCACGTGCGTCTACTTCGGTAATTATCTATCTATGACTTCGGTGAATATACGAAGTAAATTACGGAAATTCTACTAGTCTAGGATTAGTGGTGTGGTACGAAAAAAAAGGAATAAGAGAAGAGCGACTCGAAATGGTGTTGCACCAAATTCGAGTAAAACTGAACGAACAAAAGAAAAAGATCTAAATTTAAGCAACAATACCTAATTTAGATTGTGCAACGAAAAACACAAAATTCGAAAAACTGGATCTCCCCCAACTCTTACGGTGGTTGCACCGATTCAGAGCGTATCAGTGCTCTGATACCACTTGTAGGACCGATGCACGTGAGAGGGGGGGGGGTGAATCACGTGACTTTTCAAACTTTCATTTTAAAATTAGAGTCGATAGAAAATCGTACGATGCTTTGAAAAACATGCGCGACGGAAGAATTAAAACGAAACACGAAAGCGAAAAATAATAAAAAATAAGCGATGAGTTTTACTTCGTTCGGAGCCTTCGGCGACTCCTACTCGAAGGCCCAGGCTCCTTGAACCTTTCCTGTGGGCAATCCACTAAAATTCTATACCGGTAAACTACCGATAGAGCGATTCGAATACAAGATTAGGCGGAAGTGTAACAACCCTACACTTCCCCGTTAAATAATTTTAGTGCAGACAGAACAAATAAAAATGCGTTACCCAACACTTAAGATTATCTGAAGCAGCTTGGGTGTTGGGAGCGATCTTCCAGCAGCAGTCGGACAGCGTCGAGTCAATGCCCAAACCGCAGCAGAAGAGCGTGGAAGCCAGAGAGCGCCAAAGCTTGAACCAGACTTAAAAAAAAAATTATGTCTTTAGAGGGCTCGCTTGCTTCTTTTTATAGTGCCTCGAGCTGCCAATATTCAATCTGATGTATAATCTTCTCGGCCCAAACTTTATCCATCAACAAGCTATTCTTAAATAATTTAAAAATAGCTAATTAAATTAAGATAAGAATGCATTTAGAGTTAATTAAAAATACTCCACTTAAATTAAGATAAGAATGCTCCACTTAAATTAAAATAAGAATACTCCACTTAAATTGAAAAAATAATTTAAATAAAGTTAGCAAGCTATTCTTTGGAATAATCCAAAGAAGATAACGTTTCTATCCTTAATTTGCTCCACTTAAAT
The DNA here is from genome assembly GCA_024364735.1 of Boesenbergia rotunda. NCBI lineage: Eukaryota > Viridiplantae > Streptophyta > Magnoliopsida > Zingiberales > Zingiberaceae > Boesenbergia > Boesenbergia rotunda. The sequence goes on from JAGFNQ010002425.1 coordinate 99,280, forward strand.
AAAAAATAATTTAAATAAAGTTAGCAAACTATTTTTTGGAATAATTCAAAGAAGATAACGTTTCTATCCTTTGCTCTACTTAAATTAAAAAATAATTTAAAGTTTAAACTCTCGTACAGAATAACATTTTATCATTAGTAGGAGTAATTTTATTCTCAAATAAAATAAGAAATACGAATAATTTAAATGAGAGTTTATCCTCCACCGAGGCTTTAGATGAGGAATAATTTATAATTTTATTCTCAAATAAAATAAGAAATATGAATAATTTAAATGAGAGTTTATCCTCCACCGAGGCTTTTAATGAGGAATAATTTTGTAAAATTTACCTACAAAATCTAATTAGTTCACATATCAAATAAAACATGTAAAATAGAGTTAATGCAATGGACTAAGATAAGAATGCTTTTAGAGTTAATTAGACCCCGTCCAAACCTGGACAAGGATCTAACCAAGACTCAACCGAGGTCACCAAAATGAGCCTAAGTTGGACCGCGCCTACAGTCCTAAAATAGGACCCGTCCTCACTGGTTCGCTCCTCCAGTGACTTACCTTACTTACCTCGTGCAGCTCTACTCAACTTCTTAACCCACCAGGTCTTCTCGCCAGGGCTCAACCACCCTGGTCTTTTTGCCAAGTTTCAACCAACTTGGGCTTCAGCCAGTTGTCAGGCCTCGCGAACCCAACTGGACTTCCCACCAGGACTCAACCACCCTGGACTTCAGCCTGGTGTCAGGTCCTAAGTCTTTCAACCCTGCACACTTAGTAAAGAGGTCAAAACCAAAAGCAAGCCTAACTTTAACCTATTTGTCATTCATCAAAACTTAAGTTTAACTATTAGTGCAAAGTGCACCAACACCTTCACCCATCGACTTCTCCTTTTCTTCTCTTCTTCCTCCTCCGCCGCAACTCACCGTCGGCTTCCCTTTCGTTCCCCTCTTCGAGCACGAGGAGCAAGCCACGAGAGCGCCATCTCTAAGCTGAGCTTGCATGCGTAGCGATCACCACGACGATACCACACAAATTTGCAGGACACACCCTCCTTGTGATTTCCCTGGCGAGTCACGTCGGCATCATCGTCTTTTAATCACCGACGTCGTAACCCCTGTCTTGCGGATCGCTTCTTCATCGCCGCCCTCCACTTCAAGTGCGATCAGTCGCTAGCACCCCAACTCATCTTCGTCGGCTTCGAGTGGGGTTGTATCCTTGGCGACTGAATTGGTGGATTGGAGCAAAACTGATCACATGATCTGGGCAAGGAGGGCTTCAAGCGGGTGATTGAGGTAAGACTTTGATTTTTGGTTTTGTGGTCGAATTCAGGATTGGAGTGCTTATTGTAGATAGTTTTTGATTGGAGTTTGAGTTGTAGATTAGAGTTTTGGGTCGGTGTTCTTGCTGTACGTGTTGTCTATGAAACCTTGCCGCATGGTACAATTGGGAGATTAGTGTTTGATCAGGGGTAGGACTTGTGGTTGATCCTGGATGGATTTGTGTGGGAAATTGATATTGGCTTGTTTCATTTGATCTTGTGATGTTCTGTGTGGGTTATAGTTTAAATGATCTTGTGATGTTCTGTGTGGGTTATAGTTTAAATGATCTTGTGATGTTCTGATCTTGTAATGGGAGTTCATGGTGGTTGGAAGGGTTTGTAGCATGATTGGGTCGTAGGTTTTGATAGAGGCTTTGGTTGGGTTGATTTTGTGACCCTAAAGCAGATCTTCTATGTCGAGTAGAGCTTGTAGTTTTTGGTGAATGAATGGTAATTTTCTTTATTGAGTTAATTGTCTTCGCTGTCTAAGGATTTGACATTGACAGTAGTAGAGATTCTATGTTTTAGAATTTTTGGTAGGTTTGTTTTTCCTTTGATCAGGTGTGGTACAGAACATGGGTGTTTGTCCTTGATTGGGGCTTGATCATTATGGTGTGTAGTAATTAATTTAGTTATTTTATTTCTTGTATTAATAGTTAAATCATGTCATGGATACAGGACGTTGATTCAGACTTATCTCGGGTGATCGTGAGTTTGACTTGGATACATTCTACATTTTAAGGCGGGTACTTCTTGCTTGTTTCTTTAGTTCTGTTTATCTTTAAATGCATGGTTGTTTATTTATCTGAGTAGGTCGATTTACCTTAAATCTATTCCTCTTGTTTTCCTGCTTGATACTTATTCTGTGCTTGACCTTTGAGTAGTAATTCAAATTGTTCAATTATCCATCTCTTAGCTACTGATCTAAAGCGTACTGTGTGTACGCGTGTACTATAGAATAATCATTTGACCTATCTAAGATTTAGTTGGCATTAGATAAACCCTACCCAGTAGGTGCGTTGTTCATTCTCATTCAATTCTCTTTTGTAGCTTTAGAATAATGCTTACCGTATTCATGCAATTGATCCATGTTTTTTTTTGTAGTATAATTGTTCCATGTTTTTTTGTAGTAGTTTCCACTGCATAACACTGAAACATGTTTTTTGTAGAGTGAATAATATATTGGTTGATTATTTACCGTGTTCATTTTACTAACCTCAATTCTTATATAAAATCATACAGATTTGACTTCAAAGATTAAATTCAACAATAATCCACTTGTTGAAAATGATTTTATGGATGAAGAATTTGATCAAGGTAACCTATCTTCCAGAATGTATTAATTCATTTCGCTATATTTATTCAACTATTTATTTCTCTTTTATTTCTAGATCTAGATTGTGAAACTGAATCTCCTACTGCTAAGAAGAAAACTAGAGGTCTTACATTTATGAAAGAAATTTGGGGTCGATCAAGCACGCAGCCACGTATTAAGATTCAATGTGATGGTATGGGACGTTCTATAGGATCAAGAAGAAATAAATTTACTGATTTTTTGGGTGCTTTGGCAAGAAATGGTAAAATTTGTCCAATTGACATTGAAAATTGGCATAATATGCCCTTGGAAAATAAGAAACAAATGTTAGATGTTGTAAAGGTAATTGAAATGTTATTTTATAATTTTTTTATTAAGTAATTTTTTATCACCAGGGTAATTATCTAAATGCAAGTTTGATTAGGTCATATGATCTTTTACAAAGGTTTGAGGATGCACTTGGAGGAATGATAGTTTGGCCTTGTCATCTGGTATGATATGCAAATTTTTAATTAACTACTATTATTATATATGTCATTATGTTAAGGTCTTATAAAATGAATATCAATTATATTTGCAGTTGAAAGTTAATGAAGAAGACTTCTACTAGGTGCATGAGGTTAGTTTTTTAATTTTGTTAATGTGTGTTGTCTTTCTTTTTTTCTTCAAACAACTATGATATTCTCCAAACAACTATGATAGTGGAATATTGATGCCCTTTCACTGATTAGATATGCATGTTTTTTCTTGCCCATGTATCTTCTTTAATAAGTAAATTTACTGATCTTTTTATCAACTCTCGCCTTTATTGATGTGTTTTACAATTAGAAAATTGTTTTGCATGAGATTATTTTGTATAATCTTAAATGGTGGAGGCTTATGCATGCATATCAGCATATATATATATATATATATGTAGATTGACAATGAAAATAAGTTATTTTTTTTATCTGCAGGTATGCAGAACAAACATCATGAAACACTATTGTCCAAATAAAAAGATTGATCCACTTGTAGTACTGCAGTATTAAATCTGACCATCTTTAGTTAGGAAATACATAAGACAGTACCATGGGCGCTAACGATTAAGAGATTCTATCCCTTACAGCTATTTGACTACAAGAAATTATGTTATAATTATGATATGTAGCATTTTTCTTTCCTAATTAGTGTTCTTTTGTCATCTCATTGGCCTACTATGCTACCATCTTTATATATTTTTTTTCTTTATTATATACTTCTTTAATTTTATTTCATTTACACAAACTAATTTTTTTTTGTAGGTGACAAGAATATTAGATTTTGTTTAAGATGTGATGGTTGAAGATTGAAGATGCAGCAAAGTTTGGAAGTTTGGTTATGTTTTGCTTTAGGAGAGACTTAATTTTTTGCTAGTTCTTAAACTAAATACATTGGGTATATTTGTGATTGTGATTAGTGCATAGATATTTTTTGAGGTGATCAATTGACAGTCTTGTATTGCAAAAAATTAGCAATTATTGATTAGCACTTTAATTTCAATTTAAAATTTTTATTTGTGTTTATGTTAATTAGTTATATGCGTAAATATTTATATCATGAAAATATTGAAAATTGGTAAGATATTTATTAATATATGATATTTTTTATGTCACAATAGAATACCAAATCATGTAGATAAAAATATCATTGTAAAACTCATATGAAGACATTTCAAAATGTCATAATAAATAACTATTAATGATAATTTTAAATGTCCTTATAGACTAATATAACAAACATTTATATGTATCACTATAAATTACATAACGAGACATTTTAAATTAACTTTATAAACTATCATTAATGACATTTTTTATTATAACTATAAATAAAATTCAAGACAATTATAATTATCTTGATAAATAATTTTAAAGTACATATAAATTTGTCATCATTACTATAATAAAACAACATGTACAAATGTCATTACAAATTTTATAGTGACACTATTTTTTGTCATTATAACAATTATTCATGCTATTAATATTGTCACTATTTTTATTTATAGTGACATTAAGAATTGTCATAAGTGATAGGACTTTAGATGACATCACTTGATAGGGTTGAATGACCCCTGGTTATAATGAAGAATAAAGAAGCTACACGACCCAATAACGGTAAGTCAAGGTAACCCTCTTCCTTAGGCCCTGGATATCCCCGAGGGTGACGGGCCCAGGAAAGCCATCTGGAAGAACCTCTCAGGAGCACCCCTGGGGTTAGGCCCCGAGAGCACCTCGGGAGCTATGGCACTCGAAGACCCCGAGCTTGACTCGGGAGGTGGAGTCCCCGCACTAGCCGACCTCGGACACTGATCCTCCTCATGGTACGGATAAGCACTCCCGGTGGAAAAGGTCTTCATGACCCCCGAATGGCACAACGAACGAAAGCCAATAACGGCTCAGACCATTTCAAGGGGTATCCAGTTACCGATGAAAGAGGAGGACGTGGCTTACGTATCGGAGATGTGGCACTGATGGACCCAATAACTAGTGTCACAAATGAGCATCAAATTTAGATATTTATAAATTGAAAACCCTAGCTCACAAAATTAAATGTAGTACAGGGGCCTCAAGTCGTATTTTTCCAAGGACTAGTTGTGAATGTTTAACTCAAGCTTGAAAATTGGCGTTTAGGTTTTTGGGTTTTCAGATTAAATCGGGGGTTTGTTTTGTAATAAGGAATGAAAATTCAAGTTGGAATGAAATAGGCTTAACTAAAACAAGATTAAACTAGGAAATTGCAACACTAAACTTAACCTACTTGGAAATTGAGCAATTCAATACTAAATTGTGTAATTGAAGGACAAAAACTAATATCAAATGCAGAATAGCAATATATCTATAACTAATTTCAGAAATGAAATGTTGGAACAAACTGAATACAAAAATAGGGTTGAATTGTTGCAGAGATTTTGCCTGATTGGTCGACAGACCAATCAGATACAAGTCTGATCGGTCGAACAGATCGGTCAGAAGCTCTCCTGATCGGTCACACAGACCGATCAATTTCTGAAAGTAAACTGATACAGAATCAACAGAAGTAAGAAATGAGAATTCAGGACTAGAAATTACAAGAACTAAGCATCAGATTCTTCCCTTAATCTAGATCTTTCTTGTCGTCACACAAGAATCAGCTAAGAACCCCCTAGCTTGACAAATCAACAAAGATTTCCCTCCAGCGATCGATGAAGCGTCAAATTGGTGTTCAGCTGACTTCTTCCTCCGATCTCCTCAGATTTGATGAATTGGATTGCGATGGTGGCTCAGGGACCTTCAGAGCTCTTCAGAGAACCCCTCTAAATGCACTCCGATTGATGAAGATTGGCGATCGAGTAGGAGCTGGTCGGATGAAGCAAACTCTCGGCGAAACCCTCACCGGAGCTTGGCAGCTACGCGATTGCGTGCAACTTCGCCGAAAACTCCCTTGATGATTTGGATGTTGAATAAGGATCAGATCTGATGCAGTCGCGTGCGATCGAATGAAGAAAACGACGAAGAACAGTGAAGAACAGAGTGAATTCGCGATGACCCCGAGCGTGGTGGAGGAATTTTTGATTTAATTTCTCCCATTTGAATTTGGACGGCTGTGATCATCCTCGCCTCATCCAACGGTGGGATCATCTCAGATCTGAGCCAAACTTCCCAAATCTCCATCAATGGCCAGGATATGCTCCTCCTCAGCTGGGATCGATCAGATTTGCAATGGATGGCTCAGATCTCCTTGCCTTTGAATGGATGGTCTAAACTCCTCTTAGGCTTGATCCAACGGTCAGATGGACTCTGATTTGGCTCCAAGCTTCAGATCTTGATCCATGGACTTGATTAACTCTATCTTGAGCTTGGATTGATCGGAAGATGACAGATGACTCAGATCTCACCGTGTCATGATTGGACGACCCACATTGATCCATCTCTTGATCCCCTTGATCGAAGCCAATTCTGAGCTCAAGTCTGATCCAATCTGATCTAGGTTCATGATCAGTCGAAGCCTACAAAAATTAAATGTAAATTCAATGTCAAATCATCTCAAATATACAAAGATTTGTATCCAAAGCCAAAATAGAAGTAATTCATGAAACCTAATGTAAATGCAAACTTAAGCATATAAAAGAGGATCAAAACATGGGTTTGAGAGCCTAAAATGTTTAACAAAATAGTAATTATCAACTCCCCCACACTTGCTCTTGGGCATCTCGCAAAACCTAAATAAACATATACCCCTTAGATTATTCTCAATCATTGTTAGAGGCAATTGAAAGGAAATTACCTAGGGTTGTCAATTCTCAAAAATCTAAACTCAATGGACTACTATCTTGTCCTTAAATCAACAACTTAGTATGCTTCATCCTTCATGACTCATTGAGATGAACTAAACACACAAACCTCTCAAGGAAAATTTTTAAAGTGGCTCTCTTCCTAAGTTCTAAGTTTTGATGAAAGTGGAGCTCACTCAAACACAATTATGGTTCTTGCACTACCATAAGTTTGCTTATGCTCTACTCTCCACCATCATTCTTGATTTGGATCCACACTTACAAAATCTTATTCAAACAAGTTTAGGAGACATGTAATGATAAGAATGAAAAAGAAGTTTAGAAAAATGGAAAAGTTAAGGAAAGTGGAAGACTTGGATACTCAAAAATATATCTAAATGAACTTTGCCCCTTTGATGGTCCTCCAAATGAAATCAGAGCTAAGGTGAGTAGGAATCAGCTGATTTGGATGAGAAACATTACTGAATTCAGTGTTATGTTCTGTGCCAACTCTACAGATCGGTCCAGAGACCGATCAGTCTTCTACGTGATCGTTCTGGAGATCGGTCTGTCTTCTTCTGATCGTACTGAGTGACCGATCAGTCACTTCCCTGATCGGATTGGTGACCGATCAGGGTCTGATCAGTAGCTGAAACTGAGCTGAATCCTTAATTGCCTTCTGCCTGAGTCACTTCTTTTCAATCAATACTACATCTCAAACTCATCTAGCTTCTTGTTAGCATCTTCCACTTCAGAAATCTAACCCATCTCCTGATACTTCATGTTTTCTTTTCTCTTTTTCTTTTCTTCTTCTTTTTTTTCCTCTTCTATTTTTAAGCTGCTATTCAGTTTCACTTCTTTTTTTTTTCTATTTTTCTTCTCTTTTTCCTTTCAGTCATTCTGTGCGCAGCTTGTTCACACCTTCTCAAATGTTCTTCTACTTCCTTAAGTCGTGCAAAGAGACCCTTTTCCTTTCTTGAAAGCTTGGTGCCACAAAGTACTTCAAGACTCTAACCACCTTTGGAATAAATTCATGGATTTCATCAGAAATTTTCCTCATAACATTTGAAACATCAAATAATAATCAAGAACTTATGTGTTTCACATGCAGCCTTCACTAACCCATTTTTGCAACTCATTCTTGATACAAAACTCCATCAAGTTGGCACACCTCTTCATCTACCGAAATTTTTCTCTTTTTTTTTATTGCATCCTTGACAATTTCTTCATTCCTTAAGACCCATCAAAACATTCAGAATTGCCATCTTAAAATCCATCAAAACAGATTGTCATCACAAAATAAACTTCAAAATGCATCACTTCTTACCAAAACATTTCAAAACACTAGCCACCTCCCCCACACATAGCCTTTTGACCATATCGGGCAAAGTAACTGTAACGCCCGCCCTTATATCTACTCTCGGGGCGGGGTCACGTACTAACATCCGTATAAATTTTTTTCTTCTTAAAGTACTAATAACAAAGTACTAAGCATGCTTGTTCAAAACTAACCTATAACATGATAGGTTCAACTCATAATAAAATCAAGTATATGAGTAATCCAAGTGTAACATTCATTACTAAAGAAATGTTAACATAAGCATAATATTGTAGATATGAAGATCTTTATTTCCCGACCCACCACCCCACACATCTTCAGCCCTCCTGCCTCTTCCTTTAGTTTAAGTGTCTCTTATCCTTATCTGCAGCATAAGACAACACATAAACTAGTAAGCACAAATGCTTAGTAAGATCCTGTCCTGCTCGCAAAATCCATATCATAGAAAGATAAGAGAATAAATCACATTCAAGCCTGGTAAGTGTTTAAGCATGTTAAACATCTAAGCATATTAACTTCATAGGAAGGTTTCTTTGAAAACATATAAACATAATACTTGAACATAGCATAATCATTAGGGCCCGGCTTGTACTTCATGTTTTGCGCGCGCCCCTGAATAGGAACGAGGTAGCTAATCCCGAACCACTAGGGTTTACTAGGCCTTCTCAGAAGTCCTTCAGCCTAGTATCATAATCATTTGACTCGCTTTAAGAGTCTATAGTACAAGCCATTACAAAATAAAATAATTATCATGTTCTTCATTTTCATAAAGTATGCTCTTAATCCCAACCTTCTAGGGAAGCATTCTTTAGGCCCTAAGCCTTCTTCGTTCATGCCCTACAAGGCTCATTCTTATGCATATGTATGCATCCATAATCATGATAACTAGCCTAGTATAAAGCATGCATTTCATAAGGGTGCCCCATGGGCTATAATGCATGCTCATACATAGATCTCCATAATCATGATAACTAGCCTAGTATAAAGCATGCATTTCATAAGGGTGCCCTATGGGCTATAATCCATGCTCATACATATATCATAATTCAACCCCTTAAACATATCTTATATATGACAAGGTTGATCACATAAATCATATTCATATCATAGGAAGTGGTAGCATGCTTCATGGGTAAATCAAATGGTTCCTAACCCTAAAACTAGGGTCTTGGCCGAAACTCAAGGGTAGGGGTAGATTAGGTTTTTGACATCAAACATCCCCTACCAACATCCCACATATATATATATATATATATCATGTATCATACTATAGCATGCACCATGGGAGAAAATCAAGTCACCTTAACCCTAATCTCGGGTTGGCCGAAAGTCATGGCTAGGGAGAGTTCCATTTTTCCTAATCCAACATTCCATTTAAACATCATTTGCATATACATATCATCATCCCAAACATAAGCATATCTCCTAGGGTACATCTCATACAATCATCACATATATAGGCATATGATCTTACTAAACACAATCATAATCTCATAGGGTAAGTTGTCCTTCACAACCTCATGTTTCATGCCTTGGCCAAATGTTACATGCTAAGGAATCCAATCAAACATTTCCTTTGAATATCACATGCATATACATCTCATATCATTTTACATAAGCATATCACATAAAATAATTTAACCTTCACAAACCCTAAGGTTTCATGCCTTGGCCGAATGGTGTAGGGTAGGGAAACTAGGGTTTTGAAATTAAACCTTCACACAAGCATTTATTCAAACACCTTGTCTACACTACTAGGCATAGATTCATCATAGGCAAATCAAGCATCCCTAAACCCTAATCTTCCTAGGTTGGCCGAATGATGTAAGGGTAGGGTAGGCTAGGTATTTGACATCCAATCTTCACACAAACATTTACACAAATACTTTATCTACACTACTAATCATGGACACATCATAGGATAGCAAGCAACCCAAAAAGCCTAACCTTTCTCCTCTTGGCCGAAAGTTGTAGGGTGGCTAACCCTACTTTTTGTTATCACAACATGAAGGAAACCAACATATATTCATACCCTAAGTTCCTAGGGATCTCCTCATGCAATAAGAAGTAACCAAGGCCTATTAAATGGAGGTGGCCGAAAGTTTCATAAAGGAGGAAGGTTTCCTTTTCAAAAACAACAATAAGAAGAAACATACAAATCAAACAATAACGATTACACTGCAGGCGAGGGGATACTTACATCCTTTCGCTTGAGATTCTACTTCTTTAAGTCCCTTAGGGTACCCTTGGTTGAAGGAGAAGTGAAGGTTCCTCTTACTCTTTCTTCTCTAGACTCCTTGGCCCTAATAGAGGGCAAGAGCCTTCTTCCTTCCAATCCCCTAGGGTTAGAACCCTAGGGAGCACTTTTCGAAAAATGGAAAAGAGGAGAGGAGAAGAAGGAATTTCGGTGGGGAAGAGAAAGGAAGAAGAAGAGGAAGTTACTCACACCTCTTCCCTCTCTTATTTATACTTTTCTCATGAAAAGACATGTCTCTTCACTATTACACGCTTAACAAGCATGTTTCTTATTCTCTCAACAAGAAACAATGCTTGGTGTAGTGGTTAAGACATGGTGAGTGCAACGAGGAGGTTCAAGGTTCGATCCTTGCTTCCTCCTTTCTACACTTTCTTTTTATTACCTTTTGCACTAATCCACATCAAAGCCTATTAGGCCAAATCCATCATGATATTTCATAATAATTTTTCCATGAATTCATAACATTATTTACATAATATTTCATGATAATTTCCCATGAATTCATAATATTATTCACATAATATTTCATAATAATTTTCCATGAATTTCATAATAATTTTCCATAAATTCATAATATTATTCACATAATATTTCATAATAATTTTCCATTAATTCACAATATTATTCACATAATATTTCATAATAATTTTCCATAAATTCATAACATTATTCATGGTGAAATTTTGGGGTGTTGCAATCCTACCTATCTTATAAAAAGTTCGTCCCGAACTTTAAAACAATTCCCAGGTACTTAAATTGTGAAAATTGGGGTGTTACAGTAACATCAAGAAGCATCAAAAGCAACCAAGTCCATGGAGAAATATGGTTATGAGCAGAAAAAATAGGGGAAGGAAAAAGAATAAAGCATGTATCAACAAGGAATATTGTAAAAATTGATATGAAAAGGAAACAAAGTGATTCACCTCTATAAATGTGGTCCAATCATAGAAATATAGTTTTGAAAGAACCTAAGTAAGTTTAGAGTACAATCACATGTGTGTATCTCAACAATAAGACCAAGTCCTCTCTAGGTAAAAAGAATTCATCTCAAGTCATTAATCTAGAGTCCATAACTAAGTAGTACTCAAGCATCCAAGAATTTTCATCCATTGGTTAAAATCCTAAGTTTTAACAATCAAATTTAATTTACTTTCAAAGGACTCTAAAATGATATAGAGAAAACCTAGAGGGATATATTTATTCCTAATCATGCAAGAAATAAGGTGCCAAAAAGAATAACATGGTATCTACAATGACTGTTATTCATTCTACACTACCTAAGCATTTATTAGCAAGAACTCATTGTAAAAGAAAATTTTATTGCTAGAAAACATTGTACAAAATGATATATACAATGGAATAAAAATGCAAGAAAAATAAACTCCCCTTTAAGTTGGGTAGATAGCATCTTTGATGTCCAATCATCCACATCTAGCTCCTTTACCTTTTCAAAGTATTTCTTGAGCCGATGGCCATTAACTCTCCAAACAAAACCATTAGCCTCATCCTTGATTTCAACAACACCGTAAGGAAAAACGTTAGTTACAAGAAATGAACCTTCCCATCTAGACCTCAACTTACCTTTAATCAATTTGAGTCTTGACTTATACAATAGAACCTTGTCGCCAATTTGGAACTCTTTCTTCAATATGTGCTTATCATGAAAAATCTTAGTCTTCTCCTTGTAAATCCTTGAGTTTTCATATGCTTCTAGTCTTATCTCCTCAAGTTCTTGAAGTTGAAGCTTCCTTTCTTCTCCCACTTTAGTAGCATCAAAATTACAAGCTTTCACCGCCTAATAAGCTTTATGCTCTATCTCCACGGGTAGATGACAAGCTTTCCCATAGACTAACCGGTAAGGAGGCATTCCAATGGGTGTCTTGTATGCCGTCCGATAGGCCTATAATGCATCATCAAGTCTCTTGCTCCAATCTTTCCTATTAGGCCCAACGGTCTTCTCCAAAATTGCTTTGATATCTCTATTTGATATTTTGGCTTGTCCATTAGTTTGGGGATGGTAGGAAGTAGAAACTTTGTGCACAACCCCATACTTGCTAAGTAGAGCCTTCATGTGTTTGTTGCAAAAATGAGAACCTTGATCACTTATGATAGCTCTTGGAATTCCAAACCTACAAAAAATATGTGACCTGACAAAACTAACAACAACACAAGAATCATCAGTCCTGGAGGGAATGACCTCCACCCATTTAGAAATATAATCAACAGCAAGTAAAATATACAAATATCCACAAGATGCAGGAAAAGGTCCCATAAAATCTATTCCCCATACATCAAAAATCTCACAAAAAAGCATAGTTTGTTGGAGCATTTCATTCCTAGCTCCTATGTTACCTATTCTCTGACATCTATCATAGTTTTTATAAAATAAGTAAGCATCATGAAATAATGTAGGCCAATACAATCCACACTCTAAAACTTTCCTAGCTGTTCTCTGTGGTCCAAAATGTCCTCCACAGGCTGATGAATGGCAAAATGTAAGAACTGAATAAAACTTATGATCAGGTATGCGTATGCATCTTCTAATTATTTGATCACTATAAAATTTCTGCAAGTAAGGATCATCCTACACATAGAATTTAGCATCACTTTTGAATTTGTCTCTCTGAGTTTTAGTAAACTGTGCAGGAAAAACATGAGCTACTAAAAAGTTAACTAGATCTGCATACCAGGGAGACTCACCATGTATCACTAGAAGGTGCTCATCTCTAAAATCATCATCAATAGTGGTAGGGGGTCCATCTCCCTCTATTCTGCTCAAATGGTCTGCCACCAGGTTCTCCTTGCCACTCCTATCTCGGATTTCCAAGTCAAACTCTTGAAGTAGAAGCATCCATCTAATTAATCTAGGCTTTGCATTTGGTTTCTTTAGAAGGTACTTCAGAGCTGCATGATCAGAAAATACAATAACATGAGAACATAACAAATATGATCTAAATCTATCTAAAGCAAAAACAATAGCAAGGAGCTCTTTTTCTGTGGTGGTGTAGTTGGCCTGGGCAGCATCTAAGGTCTTGGAAGCATAGCAAATAACATGAGGCACTCCATTCACCCTCTGTGCAAGTACAGCTCCTACAGCAAAATTAGAAGCATCACATATTAGTTCAAAAGGTAAATTCTAATCAGGAGGTCTAATAATAGGAGCTGAAGTAAGAGCCTCCCTTAATCTCTAAAAAGCTTCTTTGCATTTTTTATCAAAACAAAACTCCACATCTTTCTGCAAAAGTCTAGTCAAGGGCCGAGCAATCTCATTGAAGTCTCTAATAAATCTCCTGTAGAATCCTGCATGGCCAAGAAAAACTCGAACATCCCGTAAGCATACGGGGTAAGATAAAGAAGATATAACACTAACTTTAGCAGGATTACTTCAATGCCTTTTCTAGAGACTATATGACCTAAGACAATACCATGCTCCACCATAAAATGACATTTTTCAAAATTAAGAACAAGATTAGTTTCAATGCATTTATGGAGTACCCTAGACAAGTTATCTAAACAAGTATCAAATGATGTGCCAAATACAGAAAATCATCCATGAAAATTTCCATGTAGTGTTCTAATAACTCACCAAAAATACTTACCATACACCGCTGGAAAGTCCCTGGAGCGTTGCAAAGTCCGAATGGCATGCGTCTATAAGCAAATGTACCGAAAAGACAAGTAAAAGTGGTCTTCTCCTGATCCTTCGGGTCTATGCAAATCTCAAAATATCCTGAGTACCCATCTAAGAAGCAATAATGAGACTTCCCTGCCAACCTCTCTAGCATCTAATAAATAAAAGGCAAGGGATAGTGATCTTTCCTCGTAACTTGGTTCAGCTTCCTATAGTCAATACAAACTCTCCATGAATTCTTCACTCTGGTGGGTACTAACTCATTGCTTTCATTTCCCACTACTGTCACTCCTGATTTCTTAGGCACCACATGGATAGGGCTAACCCACTTACTGTCAGAAATAGGGTATATGATACCTACCTGCAAGAGTCGAGTCACCTCTTTCTTTACAACATCTAAAATCAGTGGATTTAGCCTTCTCTGTGGCTACCTGACTGGTTTGACATTTTCCTCTAAAAATATCCTGTGCATGCAAATGGCTGGGCTAATACTAGGTATGTCAGCTAATGTCCAACCAATGGCTTTCCTGTGCTGCCTCAGAACTTGCAATAATTTGTCTTCTTGCTCTGAATCTAAGTTCTGGGCGATGATGATAGGTAACTTCTGCTCCTCTCCTAGATAAGCATACTTCAAATGATCTGACAATGACTTTAACTCAATCTGTGACTGCTCAGTAAGTATGGGTGATCCCTGGGGCTCAATGCAATCCCCTACACTCTCACATCTATCCTCTGAATCTTCTGAAATATCAATCAAAGTAGGTGATCCCTGGGGCTCAGTGCAATCCCCTACACCTATAAAATGTTCTCCAGTTGTAAATAAATCTGATACACCCTCCAAATCAACCTCCTCTATAGCAAATATCTCCTCAGCCTCCTCTGAACTAAAATTCCCTCTGGAAATACCAAGTGAAACTCCCTCAGCAAATGAATCTGCATCAACCAACTCATCTAGAATGTCAATGCTCATAATAGAGTTATCCTCTCTAGGGTGCTTCATAGCGTCAAAAATACTGAACTGGACTACTGTGTCACCTATTTCCATAGACTGTGTCTACATATACATCAATCTTTGTCCTTGCAGTCTTCAAGAATGGTCTCCCAAGAATGAGTGGAGATCTATATGCTAGATAGTCCCCCTCCATGTCCAAGATATAGAAATCCGCAGGAAAAATCAACTCCTTCACCTTCACTAATACATCTTCAATAATTCCAGCTGGATGGGTCTGACTCCTGTCTGCTAATTGAATCACCACTCTTGTAGGCTGCAGAGGACCAATACCAAGCATCTGGAAAACTGATCTAGGCATCATATTAATAGAGGCTCCCAAGTCGAACATAGCATCATGAAAGAGAGTCCTCCCAATCTCACAAGACACAGTAAATATCCCTGGGTCTTCACATTTCTGAGGAATAGAATGGATAAGAGTTGAGACATTCTTCCCTAAACTGACCAACTCATTCTCCTTCAGCTTCTTCTTGTGAACACACAAATCCTTGAGAAATTTAGCATACTTGGGAATTTGTTTGATTATGGTCAACAAAGGTACATTTATCTCCACCTTACTAAAAAGTTTAACAAGCTCATTATACTCCTTAGCCTTCTCCTCCTCTACATGCTTTTTGGCTTGAGTCTTGCGCTATGGAAAAGGCAAAGGAACCCTTGATTCCTCCACTTGAGCCGAAACTTGTGGTCTTGAAACTTGAGCTGGAATTCCAAGTGAAGTGGCTGCTGTAGGTCCACTTTTTCCACTGATTTCCCCTTCATTTTCCACCAAAATCACAGGATCAATTGAAGAGGAACTTAGGCTTGAACTAGGATTGCAATCAACTGATTTAGAAGACAATTTAGGGTTGTTTTGAGCTGAAAAACTAGCTGCTATTCGGGTTTCAGAAAATTTAGCCCTTGGAACATTTGAACTTGAAGCAACCTTCCCACTCCTCGAAGTGATGGCATTAATGTTCCCCTTTGGATTAGGAGTAGCTTGAGAAGGTAATTGACTTGATCCTTGGGCTTGCATTTGGTTCATTCCACTAGCTAATTGTCCAATGTGTCTCTCAATGTTTTGTAAGGTAGAATCATTCTTTTGTTGACCTTGTTGTTGTTGCAAAATTTATTGTTGTTAGAGAATTTGTTGCATCATCTCCTCTAGCCTTTGTTGTTGAGCATTCACCCCACTAGAACCTCCATAACCTCCTTGATTAGCATGGGTCTTCGGTTGGCTTTGAAATGAAGCATTAGATGGCTGAAAATTGTGACCTTGCTGTGAACTTTGAAATTGAGGTTGTTGGGGCTGATTAAATGGTTGAAATTGCTGGAATTGTGGCTGGGAATTAGGTAGATGTTGCTGAAAATTGTTGTTCTAAAAATTCTGGTTGAATGGTTGAAATTGTTGTTGTGAGGGCTGAAATTGTGGAGGCTGAAAACTTTGATTGTATGTTTGGAAACCTTGTTGATTATGATGAAAACCTTGCTGAAAATTCTGGAAACCTTGCTGAAATTGCTGTTGTGGCTGATTAAATAGTTGGTTTTGTTGAAAATTCTAATAGGGCTGCTGAAATGCTTGAGAATGCTGCTAGAAATGTTGATTTTGCTGCTGGAAACTCTGAATAGGCTGCTGGGAATTTTGGAAAGTCGACTGGTTTTGATGTAAGGGATGTTGTGAGGCATTTTGTTGATAGAAAGAATTTCCATACTTCAAGTTAGGATGATCCCTCCAACCCGAATTATAAGTAGATGAATAAGGGTCATTCTTTGCTTGAAATTGTCCTCTAGTCAAAGCTGCTAGTGATTCATCTTGTTGAAGATTAGGACACAAATCCGAGTTATGTTCTTGACTTAAGCAAATGCTACACAACCTCATCACTTGATTTGTAGGTGAAGGTACCGAAAAATTTTGATTTTGGCTCACATTGTTCAATGTCATTTGCTTCACTGATGAGGTAAGCTCCATCAAAGAACTCTTGATCTCCTTTTGTTCATTAGAAACCATTTGGACCTCATTTACCCCTCTAGTGGAAAGAGCTCTACTTCCAAATTGCTGTGAATTTTCTGCTATGTTTGAAATTAACTCTCTAGCCTGATCTGATGTCTTATTCACTAAAGCTCCTCCAGCTGCAGCATCAATCATAATCCTATCCATCTGAAATAGACCCTCATAGAAATACTGAATAAGGAGCTGCTCACTAACATGATGCTGTGGATAACTTGAGCACAACTTATTGAATCTCTCCCAATAATCATATTAGGTCTCTCCCACTACTTGCTGAATACCACAAATACTTTTTCTGATAATAGCTGTTTTGGAGGCTGGGAAGTACTTATCTAAGAATGCCTTCTTCATGGCTATCCAACTTGAAACGTGTTCGGTAGGCAAATAATAGAACCAATCCTTAGTTGCTCCGGTCAGAGAAAATGGAAATGCCCTCAACTTGATATCCTCTTCAGAAATACCCTGAGGCTTCATGGTGGAGCAGACTACATGGAACTCATGCAAATGTCTGTTTGGATCTTCTCCAGGCTGTCCTTGAGACTTTGGCAATAAATGAATGTCCTGATCTCAGCTCAAAATCACCAGTAAGCTCTGGATAAGCAATACATGAATACTGGAACGCATCATCAGGTGCTGCAAGCTCCTTCATTATTTTCTGGTGTTCTACCATAGGACTGCTTAATTGAGTAGGAATGGATTGAGTAGAAATAATCTTAATAGCTTCTGAAACTCTGCCTTGGTTTCTCCTTGCTCTGAAAGTCCTTTCAATTTCTGAATCAAATTCCTCCAGAACACCACTTGCAGTCCTGGTCATAAACCAAACAAGAAAAGGCAGCAAATGTATATAGAAAAATAGAGCAAATGAAATAGATCACAAAATATGAAAATAAACACACAAGCTAAAATTAAACAAACTCAACTAGTTGCTTCCCGGCAACGATGCCAAAAATTTGATGGACCCAATAACTAGTGTCACAAATGAGCCTCAAATTTAGATATTTATAAATTGTAAACCCTACCTCACAAAATTAAATGTAGTACAGTGGCCTCAAGTTGTATTTTTCTAAGGACTAGTTGTGAATGCTTAACTCAAGCTTGAAAATTGGCGTTTAGGTTTTTGGGTTTTCAGATTAAATCGGCGGTTTGTTTTGCATTAAGGAATGAAAAATTCAAGTTGGATGAAATAGGCTTAACTAAAACAAGATTAAACTAGGAAATTGCAACACTAAACTTAACCTACTTGGAAATTGAGCAATTCAATACTAAATTGTGTAATTGAAGGACAAAAACTAATATCAAATGCAGAACAGCAATATATCTATAACTAATTTCAGAAATGAAATGTTGGAACAAACTGAATACAAAAACAGGGTTGAATTGTTGTAGAGATTTTGCCTGATCGGTCGACAGACCGATCAGATACAAGTCTAATCGGTCGAACAAATCGGTCAGAAGCTCTCCTGATCGGTCACACATACCGATCAGATTCTAAAAGTAAACTGATACAAAATCAACAGATGTAAGAAACGAGAATTCAGGACTAGAAATTACAAGAATTAAGCATCAGATTGTTCCCTTAATCTAGATCTTTCTTGTCGTCACACAAGAATCAGCTAAGAACCCCCTAGCTTGACAAATCAACAAGGATTTCCCTCCAGCGATCGATAAAGCGTCAAATTGGTGTTCAGCAGACTTCTTCCTCCGATCTCCTCAGATTTGATGAATTGGATTGCGATGGTGGCTTAGGGACCTTCAAAGCTCTTCAGAGAACCCCTCTGAATGCGCTCCGATTGATGAAGATTGGCGATCGAGTAGGAGCTGGTTGGATGAAGCAAACTCTCGGCGAAACCCTCACCAGAGCTTGGCAGCTACGCGATTGCTTGCAACTTCGCCAGAAACTCCCTTGATGATTTGGATCTTGAATAAGGATAAGATCTGATGCGGTCGCGTGTGATCGAATGAAGAAAACGACGAAGAACAATGAAGAACAGAGTGAATTCGCGACGACCCCAAGCGTGGTGGAGGAATTTTTGATTTAACTTCTCCCATTTGAATTTGGACGGCTGTGATCATCCTCGCCTCATCCAACGGTGGGATCATCTCAGATCTGAGCCAAACTTCCCAAATCTCCATCAATGGCCAGGATCTGCTCCTCCTCAGCTGGGATCGATCAAATCTGCTACGGATGGCTCAGATCTCCTTGCCTTTGAATGGATGGTCTAAACTCCTCTTAGGCTTGATCCAACGGTCAGATGGACTCTGATTTGGCTCCAAGCATCAGATCTTGATCCATGGACTTGATTAACTCTATCTTGAGCTTGGATAGATCGGAAGATGACAGATGACTCAGATCTCACCGTGTCATGATTGGACGACCCACATTGATCCATCTCTTGATCCCCTTGATCGAAGCCAATTCTGAGCTCAAGTCTGATCCAATCTGATCTAGGTTCATGATCAGTCGAAGCCTACAAAAATTAAATGTAAATTCAATGTCAAATCATCTCAAATATACAAAGATTTGTATCCAAAGCCAAAATAGAAGTAATTCATGAAACCTAATGTAAATGCAAACTTAAGCATATAAAAGAAGATCAAAACATGGGTTTGAGAGCCTAAAATGTTTAACAAAATTGTAATAATCAGGCATAGATCGAGAACATGAGCCTGGTCTACGGACTTCGGGATAAAAGGTAGTCCAACCCCTCAGGTAAGGGGGGTTACAATCTCTCGATTTACATACCGTCTTTCTTTCTCACTGTAATTACTCGTCGAATAACCTACTAACTTGAGCGTCAGAGTGGACTCCGCCGGACCCCCGCCGGCATGTCCCCTATCGCTTGTGTTAACTTCTCAGGACCCCAAGTTCCTCCTCGGTGCGGTAACTTCGACAGGGGCTGAGCCTCAGTGACTGACCATCGCCGACGACTCCTTCTGGAACAAATTTGGCGTCGTCTATAAGAAACTAACAAAGCACCTGAAGGAGCGCCAATGGTAGGATCGGAGGGACAACCCCTTACCCTCACCAGAGAGGAACTTGACCGTTTAGTGGCCAACACCATTAAGGAAGCCCTGGAGCAGCACCAAGTTGAACAGGTTGCCCCTCAACCAGGGGATCTGACGGGGGAGGAGATCCCTCGGGTCTCCGCCTCGTATTCCCGAAGATCCATCACCCCGGTGGGGCGGCAGGATGGAGCAGCCCAGGGCCCTCAGAGAGAATCCCGGCCCATTCGGTAGCCTCCAATGCTCAGAGGCATGAAGAGGGACCGGGTAAGAGGGATGGACCCAAGATCTCTCAGAAGACTCCCTCTACCCCTTTCTCATCCGAGATTGTCGAGGATCCCATGTCGAAGCAGTTTCGCGGCCGGGGATACCTGAGTATGATGGAAAGATAGATCCGGAGGATCACATCTGTAAATTCGAGAATGCGGCACTTCCGCACCAGTATACTAACGGGGTGAAGTGTCGGGTGTTCTTGAACACTTTGTCGGGAGCAGCTCAGCGGTGGTTCCAGATGTTGCCACAGGGTTTCATCAACTCCTTCGCGGAGTTCAAGACAGCATTCCTCCATCATTTCGCGAGTAGCTGGCGCTACTAGAAGACAACACTTAATCTGTTCGCTCTCAAGCAAAAGCCTAAGGAACCGCTCAAGGAGTACATACAGAGGTTCAACCGGGTGGCGCAGGACGTACCCAGCGCGACATTTGAGATACTCGTCAGCGCTTGCACCCAAGGGCTCATCGAGGGGGACTTCTTTCGGTCCTTGGTGAGGAAGCCCCCCGCCAGCTTTGACGATTTGCTGGGACGCTCAGTCAAGCATGTCAATGTGGAGAAAGTACAATATGCCCGGCGCAAGGATCCAGTTGGAGCTCCTCCTCCGGTAGCCCCTCGGTTAGACAAAAGGGAGCCCCCGACCTTGGTGCGGGGAAAAGACCCTCCGCCTGGGAAGGATCACTGGACCGGCAGGCGGCGGCTGGTGGAGACGATAGACACCCAGCAGCCGGAGTCGTTGCCAAAGTACTGCAATTACCATGGCAGCTCGACTCACTCCATAGATGAGTGTCATGCCTTGAAGAAAAAGTTCATTGAGGAAGCAGACACAAACCTCGAAGAAAAGGGAACAAGTCGGAGTATCACTGAAGGTCGCCACGGCGAAGCTTTTCCCCTCGGCGACGACCAGTAGGGGAGAACGACGTTTGACCGTGATCCCGATCACGATCGAGAGGTAGGAGTCAGGGGCCCGCACCCCGAAGATCATCTCCTTAGAGAGAGATCCCCAAAAAGGCAAAGCCCCTATGCGGGGCCCTCCTTCGGGCCATGTAGGGGTTATCTCCGGAGGACCTACTGGAGGGGACTCTAACCGGGCCAGGAAGTCTTACACTCGGCGGTTGGAAAACTACTCCATCGGGACATGCCGAAGCCAGGTGTCCGACCCTACAATCTCGTTCGGGCCATCCGACCTCGAAGAAGTGGAAGCTCCCCATGAGGATGCCATAGTGATCGTGGCCCGCATTGCTAATTATGAGGTGAAGCGCATCTTCGTAGACACGGGGAGTTTCGTGAATATTCTATACAAAGCAGCTTGGGAGCAGATGCAGATAGACGAGGATGAATTGATCCCCATCTCAACCCCCTTGTTTGGCTTCATGGGGTATCGCGTACAACCATTGGGGCAAATTACCTTGTCACTTTCGTTGGGCAGCGATAGGCTCGAGAGAACTCGGAGGACTCCATTCTTAATCGTGGACGCGCCTTCCTCCTATAATGTCATCATGGGCCGACCAGCGCTCAGTACCTTCCAGGCGGTGGTCTCTGTGTACCACCAGAAGATTAAGTTCCCGGTGGGTGATCGAGTGGTGGAAGTCCGAGGGGATCAGCTAGTATCTCGTAGGTGCTACAGCGGAGAGGTCAGGTCCGAATCTTGGAAGAACCCACGAGGCCTGGAGGAGTAGCTACTGAAGAAAAATAAAGAAACTCAGAGGTCTTAGTCTGGCTGAGGTCTTCGGTCCTTCTTGTCTTGGTACGGTTTACAATTTATTTAGAACGTCTATTTATGTCTCTCTGTGCTTTTGCAGCAGAATCGGGTAATAAAAGGAGATGCTTCTTTCAAAATGACTATGCAATACTTAAGTAATCAAAAACCCTAAGACCCTATGGTCCAGCCGATGCCCGGGGTACTTAGGCTTGGTTCGGGACCTACGCGCCAGACCAAGTAATCTAAAACCCTAATACCCTACGGTTCAGCCGACGCCAGGGGTACTTAGGTTTGGTTCGGGACCTACGTGCCCGGCCAAGTAATTTAAAACCCTAATACCCTGCGGTTTAGCTGACGCCTAGGGTACTTAGGCTTGGTTCGGGACCTACGTGCCCGACCGAGTAATCTAAAACCTAATGCCCTGCGGTCCAGCCGACGCCCAGGGTACTTAGGCTTGGTTCGGGACCTACGTGCCCGGCCTAGTAAGATAAAACCCTAATACCCTGCGGTCCAGCCGATGCCGGGGTACTTAGCCTTGGTTCGGGACCTACGCGCCCGGCCAAGTAAGCTAAAACCCTAATACCCTGCGGTCCAGCCGATGCCCGGGGTACTTAGGCTTGGTTCGGACCTATGCGCCCGGCCGAGTAATCTAAAACCTTAATACCCTGCGGTTCAGCCGACGCCCGGGGTACATAGGCTTGGTTCGGGACCTACGCGCCCGGACAAGTAATCTAAAACCCTAATACCCTGCGATTCAGCCGACGCCCGGGCTACTTAGGCTTGGTTCGGGACCTACGCGCCCGGCCAAGTAATTTAAAACCCTAATACCCTACGGTTTAGCCGACGCCCGGGGTACTTAGGCTTGGTTCGGGACCTACGCGCCCGACCAAGTAATCTAAAACCCTAATACCCTGCGGTTCAGCCGACGCCCAGGGTACTTAGGCTTGGTTTGGGACCTGCGCGCCCGACTAAGTAAGCTAAAACCCTAATACCCTGCGGTCCAGCCGATGCCCGGGGTATTTAGGCTTGGTTCGGGACCTACGCGCCCGACCGAGTAATCTAAAACCCTAATGCCCTGAGGTCCAGCCGACGCCCGGGTTACTCAGGCTCGGTTTGGGACATACGCGCCTGACCAAGTATTCAAAACCGTAAGGCCCCGTGGGACAGCCGACACCCGGGGTACTTGGACAGAGTCCGGGACATATGTGCTCGACCAAGTAACCCCAGACTCTACCGCTCCGCCGCACGGGAGACTTACTCAGTTAAGGAACATATAAGGTATACCCAACTACGGGAGAACAAGCAAAAGCGTTAAAGTATCGACACGGGATAGTTATACACATAAAAGGCACTGGAAGGAATCGTTTATTTTATTGATATAAAGAGATATATGAAGATACACATCTCGGGAGGTTACTAAGATACACGCCGAGTATCTATAAAAAAAAAAGGGGGCTCAAAGTTGTCTTCAGATATCTGACAAAGTTGGACACCTGAGGCAACACATGAGTAGCTCGGGTGCTCCCTCCAAGTAGTCGAGGATGAAGATGGACGCCTAAGGTAACACATGAGTAGCTCGGGTACTCCCTCCAAGTAGTCGGGGACGAAGATGGACGCCTGAGGTAACACATGAGTAGCTCGGGGACTCCCTCCAAGTGGTCGGGGACAAAGATGGATGCCTAAAGTAACACATGAGTAGCTCGACCCCATCCGGGCACTCCCCCTCTTTTTCGTAAAGAGGCAGAAAAAAGAGGAGGGGGAGCAGCGACTGCAATTTCTCTTCGGAGCGTGTAAAGATGCAAAGAAGAATTGCCTTAACAGGAGCAGCAACCACAGCTTCTCAACGAAAAGAAAAAAAAGATAAGCCAGCGGTTGCAGCCCTTCCCCTATTCATGATGACGTATCCCATAAAATGCCACCCTCCGCCCAAAACATGGGGAAAATAAGGATCTGGATGAGGATGACGCTTGCTGGCGCAGGAGGCAACCATCAGGATACGTCATCTCCTCCATGCTCCTTGGAGGGTCATATATGGTCTTTCTGGAACTCTGAAGATAACCTGGGAGTCCTACATCCTCCAGGATCTTCAGAGAGACCTGGGGCATCATCTCGACCATGCTCCTTGGCGAAGGGTGCGACACAAAGGCCTCCACCCCTGTCAGGTCCCTCAGCCAAGAGCACTACAGTGTCTCTAGGGTTGAGCATGGAAGATACCAGTAAGGAGGAAAGAAGCAAGCAAGCGGAAGAGATGGAGGAGACGCAACACCCTCCTCTCCCTATTTATAGTAATGATTGCCTCTCCAGGCAGTTAATGCAGGAAGAAGGCAATTACGCCAACGGATGCCGAAGCGTCATTTCGACCAGCGCACCTATGCTGCGCTTAGGAACTCACGACTCTTAATGAGTCTAATCAATGATATCGTGGATGATACGGAAGTGACAGTTCGAGAACCATCCGGGCATCCTAGCAGGAAAATGTGGCAAGGACCCATCGTGGACATAAATGCGGAGGATGGAGATTTGACTTAAGGAATTATTAAACGCCAGAATCAACTTTGAAGGCAACCGACGGTTAGTTAGGCACCCACATAAAGGTAGACGCATCTCACAGGAGCACATACATAAGGAGTAACAAAAATGAGTACACTCAGTCAAAATCAGGACAATCAGACTTGTCGGGCTGCACGGGGCCCCGAAAGAAGACCCTTATGTAGGTCAGAAGGCATTTACAATTTCGGGTCGTCGTTGGGGGGCAGGAGCTGCTCCTTCTTTAGCTTATCAATAGCCCCATGAAAGCCCTGCTGTAAGCGTTCCATCACCTGGCCAACTATAAGGGCATGAAACTCCTCTGACTCTAGGAACCTCGCTCTGAAACTCAGCTCGGCTTCCTTAAGGTCAGAAGCTTGGGCTGTTCGACAGGTCAGAAGCTCGGCCTCGATGGCCTCATAAGAACGTCTTAGCCAGGCCAACTCAGCAGCTATCCTTGATTGCTCGGATAGAGCCTCCCTGAGCCTCTCGGAGGTGGACCACTCATCCGATCGAGCCTGGATCTGGTCATCCTCTAAGACAGAGGCGCGGTCGGTGGCCAAGAGGAGGCTCGACTCCATTTGGGCTGATAACTGCTTCTCTCTGGCCTAGAGCTGATCCCTCTCCCGTGTCATTTGCAGAAGGTCCCGGGTGGCTGACAAAGCTTTCTCAGACGCCAAGCATTCTCTATGACGTGAATTCTGGAGCACTTGTTCCTGATCTTGCAAGAGTTTCCTCAGGTGCCCGACCTCTTCTTGAAGAGTTCTGATGATGCCTGCCTGCATTATTCCGGCCCGGTGATCCTGGTCAGCTGCAGCTTCTGCCTGTAGGGTTCATCGGAGTAGGAGCTCCACTTGGGGCCCGGAGTATAGGTTCCGGCTGACTACTACGCAATCCTCAGCTGCCTGTCATCAAGCGGGAAGGTTAGTAGGCTGGTGAGGGAACATCCAAAGGAACAACAATTCACACCTTCAGGAGCGTCTCTCCAAGACTGCCCAACGGTCCGGTCAAGGCTCGTACGACCACCCCTGCAAAGGTGTTGGGGATGTCGCCTCGCTCCTCAGGTGGTGGTGGGCTCGGCCGTAGAGGGAGTCGAGGGACTTCGGATGCTTCAGGTGGCAGGTTGGGGGAGTCGGAAGGGTCCTCTTCAGAATTAGAAGGCCCCTCCAACAAAACCCCCTCAGGTGGAGTCTCCTCTAATTGCACCGATGGAGCAGGTTGCATCGAGGCCTCCAGCGCTGCATCCAACCGCTCCCTTAGTCGATCTAATTTCATCTGGTATTGAGGACACACTGTCTTCTTACCCGTGGGAGGGGTGGCTAGGTCGACGGAGCTGGTAGGGGGCACTGGGACGACTGCCGTTGGAGTGGAGGCCGACGGAGCAAGGGGAGGAGCTACTGCCTCGACTGGTATAGTCACTTCCTCAGGCACCGGGGGAAGAGGAGAAGAACATGCAGGACACTTTTTTTTCCCAGGAAGGGCCCAAGCCCCTGGGAAGCCGCCGCTTCTGCCGACCGAAGGTCCTGGTAGCTGGAGGAGTAACTGAGGGAGGAGACTCTGCATCCACCCTGGTAGGACAGATTGTGCTCGGGGAAGAGCCACCCCCGAAAGGAGGATCCATCGCTGGAGCAACCTGTGGAGCCGAAGGTCCTTGGTCCTCGGCTGGGGGGGATGCAACAGTAACGTCAACCCTCTCAGGGGAAGCCGCTCCGCGGGGCGAGACAACAGGCCCCTCAAGGGACTCGGCGGGAGCATGAGGAGTGTCAGAAGCGACCGGAGGAGGATGCAGTGCATCCTTATTGGCCTCTTCCAACTTGATAAGCCGGCTCATCGCCTTGGCATGCATGACTTCCTTTGCAGAAGCCAAACAGAAAGAGTATCAGTCAGAACTAATATGCATGGAAGAAAAAGACGAACATACCTAGGGTGGGGCTGATCTGCGTTACTTTAGGGCTAAGGTCCGCCCGATACATAAGCTCTTCGCTCTGCACTAGCCCCGAGCCACGGAACTCCATGCCAGAAAGTACCCCTCTAGCATGGTAGTACACTGGGCTGCGAAGAAAGCTCTCTAGGGGAGGAGGAGTCGGCAAATCCACCATCTGGCATAGAGGGATGAAGGGCAGTGATGGTAGGCGGATGAAGAAGAATTTCCCCTTCCACCCCTTGTGCGAAGAAGGAAATCCTCCTAGGAACCTATGGCCCGAACGGGCCGCGAAGCTGAAAACTCCTGTCGATCCTATCGGGATGAAGAAAGAGTGGAAGAGGTGCGGGGTCAGAGGGAGATCAAAAAGCTTGAAGATAATATACGCCCCCCATCTGGGCGAAGGCATTGGGAGTCATCTGGTGCAAAGGGATACGAAAATAGGAAGCTATGTTTGTAAAGAAGGGGGGATAGGGAAACGAAGCCCTAACTCCATCTACCCTAAGAAGAAGGTCAGCACGCCTGCTGGGGGCTCCACCGGTGTCTGGTCCACTTTCGGGATGACAACCGCCATCTCGGCCGGGACCCCATAAGCCTCGATGGCTGTTTGCAGGGCCTCCGGCCTCACTCTTGAAGAGGCGGATTCATACCATTCTGCCCGATAGCCCTCCATGACCCCTAGACAGAAGACGAGAGGAAGACGAACTACTCATGCGTAGAAGAAGCTCTACCAGGGAGAAGGACGAGGTACACCTAGTTGCCGAACCGAAAGTGGAGGCCCACGTCTGCCTTTTCCCCACTTATATCCCGGCAGCCACCTGCCTAGGTACAATGAGGAAATGACGCGTGGGGAGCAAGAAATCGCTTCACCTAGGTAACCGATCGTCATGAGCCAGCCATACCAACACACAACCATGAGGGCTCGTGGAGATGGCCGTTAAAACACGTGGCAATCAGGTATCCACCTAAACACCTTGTTACCCTCGAAAAAGGGGACCAGGCGCCTTTACCATGAGAAGATAGGCATCATTATAAACCTTCAAGAATCATAGCAGCCTTTTTTGGAAAAAGAGGAAAGCAACAAAAGGGATCTCCAGGAACATAGGTCGAAGATGATCCGGTCCAAAAACCCCTTATAACTGCTGCGGGTGAGAGGGCAAGAAGACTTGTTAGAGCTCAGCTTCTTCATCCTTGCACTAGTCCGATCAGTCATACCTTTCCTTTGATCAGACTTGAAGGGGGGGGGGGGCTTGTGATAGGGTTGAATGCCCCTAGTTATAACGAAGGATAAAGAAGCTGCGCGATCCAACAACGGTAGGTCAAGGTAACCCTCTTCCTTAGGCCCCGGATATCCCCGAGGGTGATGGGCTCAGGAAAGGCATCTGGAAGAACCTCCTCGGGAGCACCCCTGGGGTTAGGCCCCGAGAGCACCTCAGGAGCTATGACACTCAAAGACCCCGAGCTTGACTCGGGAGGTGGAGTCCCTGCACTAGCCGACCTCGGACACTGACCCTCCTCATGGTACGGATAAGCACCCCCGGTGGAAAAGGTCTTCATGACCCCAGAATGGTGCAACGGACGAAAGCCAATAACGACTCAGACAATTTCAAGGGGTATCCAGCTATCGAAGAAAAAGAGGAGGACGTGGCTTACGTATCGGAGACGTGGCATAGATCGAGGACATGAGCTGGTCTACGGACTTCGGGATAAAAGGTAGTCCAACCCCTCCAGTAATTGGGGTTACAATCTCTCGGTTTACATACCGTCTTTCTTTCTCACTGCAATTACTCGTCCAATAACCTACTAACTTGAGCGTCGGAGTGGACTCTGCCGGACCCCCGCCGGCGTGTCCCCTAACGCTTGTGTTAACTTCTCAGGACCCCAAGTTCCTCCTCGGCGCGCTAACTTCCGCAGGGGCTGAGCCTCAGTGACTAGCCATCACCGACGACTCCTTCCGGAACATCACTATAGAGGACATTTTAACTTAATGTCACTATATCAAAAATGTCAGTATAAGTAATATATTATGACACTTTTCAATGTCATTAAAAGCATTTTTTCTTATAGTGTCGAGAGGCTATTTTAGCTATTTACGAATGTTGCACGTTGCACGTTGTATAAGTATTAAGTCACGTGTCAGACACCCAAGAGCACTTGGTCGCCCTATATGTGCCACGTCAGCAAATGAATAACTTTGATCGGGGCTATAAATAGGCCCCTAAAGCTCAGTTTCCAATGATCCATCAACTACAAACAATTCAGTTATTAGTTTTCTTCTGTCTTGTGCTTCAAAGTTTGTAAAAGGCTTCTCCGTCAGAAGAAGATTTTGATAGTGAGCTTCAGTTATCTTGGATTAGCAACCACCTAGGTTACAACCAAGTAAATCTCTGTATCTTAGCCTTTTATTAGTTTAATTAGTTTATGTTTGTTTTAACTGATTTTTACAACTAATCTGAATTCTTTGTGAGACCACACAAAAGATTGATTTTTATTTTACAACGGCAATTCACCCCCCTCTTACCGGTCCACCTCGACCCAACAAGTGATATTAGAGCTAGGACGTTGCAGAAGGACTAACCGCCAACTGTAGTAAATTTTAAAGAATGGTTGGATCAGTGATTTACCTGCCAAAGTTTGAGGGGGAGCTTAGAGCATGGAAATGAAAAATGAAGGTATTTTTTACTACTGATTATGAATTATTATTAACAATGAAAAATGATTTTTCAGCTCCAAAAGGCCGTGAAAGAAAAATCAAGTAACTTGACTCCTGGAACAAAAAGGAGCAAGCTGATGCAATAGAAAACGGAAAGGTAGAATTCCATTTGCTGACCATCTCCCCGAACAAGATGTCAATCAAATCGGGAAGTACGACTCGACAAAGGAACTTTGGGAAATGTTCCTGGAATTGCACGAGGAGGGTCATCTAAAAGACTAGTGTCCCAAACTAAAAAACCAGCCAAAGAAGAAGAAAGCGCTGAAAGTCACCTGGTACAAGACCTCGTTCGATGAATCAGAAGTCAAAGAATACGCTGGACTTACGCTGATCGCAAATCATCAAGAGGAAAGCACTGAAGAAGGGGGAGCTACGTCAGAGGAAAGTAGCGATGAAGGGGGAATCCCTATTTTCGAAAGTGACCCGATAAGTGAGGTATGTTTTCTCCCTCATTATAAACTTTACTCAGGTATAAAAATAATGCTTAAAGCTAATCTAAAATTAAAAGAAAGAAAATCAAAAGTTAAAAATAAAATTAACTAATGCATGTTTTTCTGATGGTTCTGATAAACTGAAAAATTCTTCAAGAAGAATATGATTCTGACGATGAAGAAGAATTCATTAAAATTAAAGCTATAATTAAAAAGGCTTACAAGAATTCAAATAAAATAGAAGTATTAAGCAAAATTAAGAACCTAAAAACAAAAGAAATAATAGGTGAATCATAATTTTTTGAATTAATGGAAATGATACAATTAGACCCGAAATTATTATTCAAATTTTAAAAACTTTAATCTTAATTAAATTCAAACTCAAATCTTATAATCTTTAATCTTAATTAAATCTTAAATTTAAATTTTTTTCTTTAAATATTAATTAGTAATAATTTAAACTCTAATTAATTCTTAACAATTTGAACTTTAATTAATTAGTAATAATTTAAACTTTAATTAATTATTAATAATTTATCCTTTAATTAATTCTTAATAATCTAACCTTTAATTAATTCTTAACTAATTAAATCATAATAACTAAAATCATAATTAATCCTTAATAACTTAAATTTTAGCTAACCCTTTACAACTTAAACAACTTAAAATCTTAATTAATTCTTAAATCTTAATTAATTAATAATTCAATCCTTAATTCAACAAAATTCACGAACTAAATTTAAATTAATTAACTTCAATTATAATACTAATAATATTCTACCCAACCGAAACATCCAACTAAATAACAATAAATCTATCAAAGTGCATTGGCATATTCGTAGGTTCGCACGGTTAGTATCAAATCGAGAATTTGATACTTTATTAGAAACTTAATTAAAATGTTTTGACCTGATTGACTCATGCATAAATGTCATGTCCATGCATCCGCTTATTTTTTCTTAAATATTTGTCATGTCATTCATGTTTACTTTTCTGCATTAGAATGGTTAGATAGGGAAAGGATTGGTTGATACTTGCCTAACGTAGTACCAGGGTGGGGCGAGATGAAAGTACGTTAGGGAAGCTTGACCTAGCTAAGTGGAACTAGCCGAAGCTACCTCGTCACACCCTAGACTAGTTAGACTAGAGTTTTTCAAAAAGTAAATTAAAATCATTCTTTTTTTTAAAAGGGTTTGTCTAAGGAAAGAGTTGATGATCCAATAAGGCTATGGCCAAAGAAGGCCTCTGTGCCTCGCCAAGACCGGGAAGCCAATTATTGAAAAATACTTTTAAGCTACTAGTTGATTAAACTCGAATCTAACTCAAGGTCAAGCAATTTATAAATTAAATTGAGAAAAATTATTCAAACATCTCACAAACACCTATAAGGCAACCGTGCTTGCTTGTATTGCGACACTTAGAATGGGTGAGATGTTAAGGACTAATTAATGGACAAATATTTTTCAAAATGTTTTCAAAATCATTAGGATATTTTATTAAAAATCTATTTTCAAAATAATGTTTAAACATAATAATGTTTTTATGAATTTCATGCTTTATTGGGTGATTATTTATAGATACATTTTCAAAAATTATATCTTTTCGAAAATTGTTTAACCTACACAAAGACACAAACCTTCTAGGTCAATACTAGAGTCCCTTAAGACACTTAGGTAAAGGTCCTTGTAGTTAACAATGGTAGCCAGAAGGTGTCAGGTTAAGGGGGAGTCTGTATTTTTGCGGATTCTTTTTTTTCTCAAACTTTATTCTTTTCAAAAAATTTATATCTTTTCAAAATAATTTGTGCTTAAAAAAAATGATTATCATTTCAAAAGGTGTCAGGTTAAGGGGGAGTCTATATTTTTGCGGATTCTTTTTTTTTCTCAAAATTTATTCTTTTCAAAAAATTTATATCTTTTCAAAATAGTTTGTGCTTTAAAAAAATGATTATCATTTCAAAACACGTTTCAAAAATATTTTTCAAAAACTTATTATGTCATTTCAAAATATTTTTCGAAAATTAATTCTTTAAAAATTATCATGCTCTATCCAAAAATATTTTTCAATAATTGTCTTAATTGCTCTGATGATTTGGATAAACTCTAAAGACACATAAGAAGATTTCTTGATGATCTACAAGAATTCCTAAAATTGTGTCAGATTTAGGGGGAATCCAAGTCAATGGAAATTAATATATTATTCCTGATTATCACAAAATACTCCTTAATATTTTTTAAACTCTTTTTGTTTGAATCAAACCTTAAGACTCAGAGGAAGATCAACTTGTGGTCAACAAGCTTTGTAGGACTGTGTTAGGTTTAGGGGGAGGTTCAAATTAAAAGATTTATTAGAAATTTCAAAAATATTATATTTAAAAAAAACTATCTTTTTTAAATATTTTTGAAAATAGTATACTATCTTTTTCCAAGACTTATTTCAAAAATCCTTTTGTCTTTTGGAATATCATTGAAAATAATCATTACATGAGTTTGGAATATTTTTCAGGGCACTTAGGAAATTTTTCTTGTAGTTAACAAGTTTTCTTATGATTGTGTCAGATTGGAAAAGAACCCAAATCAAGAAAGTTATTATTTTTCTAAAACTAAAATATTCATGGAAAATCCATAAGACACATAGGAATTTTCTTGTGGTCAACAAGATTCCTAGGATTGTGTCAGACATAGGGAAATTCAATTTTTTAAAATATATATTTTTTTCATATTATTGGTGCAATATTAAGTACTTAGTACTTTTTAGAATATTTTTCCAGAACAAGTACTTAATTTTTTTTTAAAAAAAAGGGGGAGAGAATTTAAAATCATTTTTCAAAATATATAAAAAAAATGATGAACCAGGCAGCAGACAAATTGAACCTGGGGTGACCGGCCCGGCCCCATGGAAGTTTCCCACCTCAGCTGCGACGAATTCAGCGCGGAGATAAATTTTGACCAAGTCCATGGGGTGCCCCCATCATCACAGGTGCCCGTATGACCCCATCAACAAGATTCCTAGCACAAAGCGAATTATTTTTCAAAATATATAGTATTTTCAAAAGGAGGAGAGAGATTATCTTAAAAAGGGGGAAAATCTAAAGTTAATTTTTTCTTATTGTTGGTGCAAATCTTTCTCATTTGTTTATTTCTTTTGATTTGTGACAAAGGGGGAGAGAGCTTATGTTAGAGTAAAAAAAAGTAGAGTAAAAAAAAGTGGAGAAAAAAAGGGGAGAGAGCTTAAGTTAAATTTTTTTTGATTTGTCCCAAGTGTTAAACTTAGAACCCTTAGACCTAACCTTACTTAGGATTATTGTCAAACATCAAAAACGGAGAGATTGTTGATATAAAATGCATCAATGATGAACAATCATCCTTTAGGGTGTCGATCTTTGACAATATACTAAAGTTAGTAACGATATACATTTGACAAGATAAGGTTTAGTCAAAGTGATCAAGGGTTAAACTAAACAGGACCTTATGTTTGGTAGAGCTAACCTAGGTTTGATAGGTTAACATAGGGATAGCCAAACAAGATCTGATGTTTGGCAGAATAAATAGAACCCAGGGATGGTAAGTTTGACCAAGGGATTAAACCACACCAGACTTGAGGTGTGAGATTATATTTACCTGATGATTGGAGGAAGTCTAGTCGGGATCATGATGACTAGCAAATGAGTGATTATGGTGAAAGAAACCCTGGTGAGTGAAGTCGGGTCCTAGCAAGGGAAGCTAGGTGGAAGAAATCCTAGCAAGGGAAGCTAGGTGCACTAAATCCTGGTGAGTGAAGCTGGGTCCTAGTGAGTGAAGCTAGGTGGACTAAGTCCTGGTGAGTGAAGCTAGGCATGAAGTCTTGGTCCTGGGGACTGAGCACTAAGTCCTGGTCGGGGATCGGGCAACGGAGTCTTTGCTGAGTGAGGATGGCGGGCAGAAGTAGAGACGGGTCGAGGTCAGATGTCTCGAGATCCGAGTTCTCGGAGGCCGAGCAAAAGTCCAGCCAGAGGTCCCGGTTGGCAAAAGCTTTAGTCGAGTGGGAATCGCGAACAGAAGTAGATACGGATCGAGGTCGGATGTCTCGAGATTCGGGTTCTCGGAGGCTGAGCAAAAGTCCAATCGAAGGTGCCGGTTGGCAAAAGTAACTTCTCCAGTGTGGAGTAGGTGAGGACGCGTTCCCCGAGAAAGGGAACATTAGGCGTCGATTCGACCTAGGGTTTCGGGTAAAATCCAAAGTCAAAACCATTCTTCAATGCTAAGATTATTTGCATGTTTTTCTTGTGTTTGTTGTCTTGCAGGTACCTAGAGTTGGAGGCAAGATAGGAAAGCAAACACAGGAGAAAACACACCTGGGAAGGACATCTTGGGCGCCTGACTTGAATCAGGCGCCACAGGCATGTTGGGCGCCCCTGTTTGGGCAGCCCACTCCCAGGCGCCTGGCAAGCTAGGCGCTTGTGGCTTCACCTGGGAAGACTGGCTTATCCCCTTCAGCTTGGCAGGTGCCCCACAAGCTTCAGGCGCCCGTGAAGCCTGTATATAAAGGGGTTCGACCCCTCAATGCAGAACATCAACTTTCACATCCGCTAAAGCATTCTGTGCGAAGCAAAAGTGCTCAAGGCGAAGCTCTGTGCCAAGGAGGCTCCAGGAAGAAGTGCGCGGCTCTTCGGACTTCCGGATTGGCCGGATCTTCAGTTTTCATTTGGTTTGCATTTTATTTAAGAGTCATAAGCTTCAGGCGCCCGTGAAGCCTGTATATAAAGTGGTTTGACCCCTCAATGCAGAACATCAACTTTTATATCCGCTAAAGCATTCCGTGCTAAGCAAAAAAGTTCAAGGTGAAGCTCTACAACCAAGGAGGCTCCAGGAAGAAGTGCGTGACACTTTGGACTTCCGGATTGGCCGGGTCTTCAGTTTTCGTTTAGTTTGCATTTTATTTACGAGTCATATTTACTACTTTTTGTGTTTGTATCTTGAACTGTAAGACGAGTTTCTCTACCTCTTGAAAGTTCAGAAAGGAGACCATTAGTGGACTCACGATTGAGTGCTTAGGCCTTGGATGTACTGACCCTCAGGGGTTGGGAACCAAGTAAATACCCGCGTGTCACTTGTCTTTTATTTTTCTTTATTATTATTTCCGCTACGTAGTAACCCTGATAGAAAGACAAACGACAAGTTTTTCGACGAAATTCCGACAAATTTTTCGACTCGATATTCACCCCCCCTCTATCAACCAACACCAATCTTACATTAGGATGTATACTATAAGATTAGCTTTTGTATGAACATCTATTTTGGAATAAGAATCACAATGGTCATGTGTTTGCATTTTATATTTGTTATATGTATGTAATTGTCTGTTACTTTACATTGTAGATAACATGGTGTGTGGTGCCACACAGAAGATCATGTTATCAGTTCCTTGTAAAGTATAAGTAGTGGCTCACAACCGAGATGGATTTGGACAAACCATTGGAATGATTGTAGTGTAATTTGGTATTAGTCTATCTTGACTATAGAATTACACTAGTGCACTTTGTGTGTATTGAGCAGGACCGATTTGAGGTGATTCGATTTATATTGACTATATAATCGAATAAGGCCTCATGTTATTATGGATGTACATGCTCTTAATCCCGATATAATAACGAGCACATGTACTTAATATTTATTTCTTTAATTTACTAATGGACGAGATTTATTCATTAAGTCAATAGGCCCGGTAAATTTGGAAATAATATTATTTATATGACGTGTCGTTGATTATAGAAGGAAATCGTGTCTTAATTATTTTAGGATGATGATGTCCCCTTGAGGAGCTCATAAAGATTATCATGTAAATCCTACAGGTGGACTTGGTCCGACATGATGATAAGGAAGGTTGAGTGATACTACTCTTGGAGTTAGATGTTAATTAATTAAATTGTTAGTAATTTAATTAATTAACGGACATGCCATATCTTAAACACAGGGAGATAATGTACGCATAATAAGGTGGAGCCCATATATTAATATGGGATTGGTGCGGTAGTTCAATAATAACCCATTTGTGGAGCGGGTTATTATTAACGGGTCGAGTTGAGGATCCGTTAGGAGACCAAAACCAACTCCTCCTATGGTCCCTATTATAGTCTATAAATACCCTCTCATAAGCCATCATGATAAGCCCTAAGCCTATTCTTTCCTCTCTCTCTCTCTCCCTCTCTCTCCTTATGGTGTGCGGCGCTGGCAACAAGCCCAAGGGGGTGGCTAGGTTTTGGGGAAGAGATGATCCTTTCTTCTTCTCTTCTCCTTTGGGCGCCGGCGACATCAAGGAAAGAAAGAGTTCTCTTCTTCATTTTGGGCGTGCGGCAACAAGAAAGGAGGAGTTCTCTTCTTCCTTTGTGGCTTGCGGCACCAAGCAACAAGAAGAGGGGAGTGGTTGGCACAACAAGAAGAAAGTAGAAGTGGGCTTTTGGTGGCTTTGTTTCTTGGAGCATCATCGCCCACACGACGTCCAAGAAGAGGATAGGAATACAATAGAAGATCAAGAGCTAAAACAACAGGTATATCTTGTTTTATTTCATTCTTGTATTAATTTATTTTCTTATTTTACTTGGACCCCGAAACAAACACAAGAACCGGTGATCCGTACTTCATTATCTATTCTGCTGCTATTTGATAAAGGAGATTGATTGCTTGAACAACAAATTTGTTCAAGCGATCACTCAATCGAAAAGCATGATGATGAAGAAAGTCATTCGGGATGTTTTCCCTATCTAGATTACTTCTAATCAATAGAATTTTAATCCGGGGATATAGGAAGGAATTCCGAAATGCCAACAATTGGTATCAGAGCCATGGTTTCCGATTTTGTGTGTTTTGGATTCGGTTACATTCATGCTTTTCATATATGATTTATGTCGGATAATAGTAAGATGTGAAATAGGCTAACTTTTTGGATACAGGCTTGAGATCCAACTATTATGGCCATGTGATTGTATATGATGTGTTGTGTGATTGTATTTATTTTAATCCTCGGGGTTGACGAGGCCATTTGTATTTAATTGTAATTAAATACGGCTATGTTAGCCGCTTAGTTTAATTTATTTTTGATCTAGATTTTATGTACACTCCTTTGTGGAGTATAGGATACGTGAATGTAAATTAAAATTAAAAATTATTTTCTCAACTCAGGTCCCTAGCTTGCGCGGCTAAAGAAGGAGGAGACGAGGTGGCAACACGACTGGAGACGTATTGGAGTACAGCGAAATCTACAAAGTCATAATAGTTGGAAATTTGATTTTCATGTTTATTGCTTGCTGTTTAATATGCTTGTTGTGCATGCTTGTAAAAATTTCTCGTTTTAAAAATTACTAAGTGGGAGAGGGAATCTTTAAGTCCCGTGGCCTCCATTACTAGTTTGAAAAGTGATGCAAACAAACTTACGTGTTGACTCTGAGTGCCTTCCTCCACATCAGATGAGTTTGTTTTGCGATCACTAGTTCAAACTTCCTTATGGATGATTTTAGGAAATTATTTAGGAGTGTGTGATCTTCCTCATCGGAAAGGGCATAATCCTAGATAATGGACTTAGTAATCAAAGTAATGATGTACACTTAGATGCAATTAATAGTATCCTCCCCATCAGAGTCACTGCTATTATTTATATGGCCGAAGATAAAACAACTATTAATTTTATTTGTCAAAAAGTTAGGTTGAAAGATAATAAAATTAATGGGTAAAACCTCCTCTTACAAATGTTTGAATTAGTATACGTCCACACTATCGTGGCATACGAAATTCATAGTGTTTTGAGGTGTTGGTGAAATTAAAATTTTATTGTTTGAGGAATCAATATTATTTTAAATTCTAATGTTTTGACCAAATGTGATTCTCAAGTTTTCAAAATGGCTTTCAATCCCCTTGCTGTGATTTTAAAAGAAAAGAAACTTACTGGTCCTAATTATATTGATTGGAAAAGAAACTTGGATATTGTCTTGACTGCTAAGGAGTACAAATTTGTACTCTTTGAGATATGTCTCGCTAAGCCTAGAGATGATTCTAGTGAAGAGGAGAAAGAGAGTTATAGGAAGTGGGTAAAGGTAGATGAGATGACGCGATGTTACATTTTGGCTTCTATGTCAAATGTACTACAACATCAGCGTCAGGCCTTCACTACTGCCTATGACATGATGCTCAATCTCAAGGAACTCTTCGGACACCAGAATCGGGCTGCTAGGCAAGAGGCCGTGACAAACTCAATGATGACCACCATGGCTGAGGGAACACCCGTGAGGAATCATGTCCTCAAGATGATGGCTCATGTGAATGAAATGGAAGTCCTTGAAGCTGAAATCGATGGGGAAACCCAGGTCGATATCATTCTCCAGACACTACCCAAGAGTTTTGAGCAGTTCCGCCTGAACTACAATATGAACAAAAGGACGTATTCATTGGCGGAACTTTTGACCGAACTTCAGACAGCAGAAAGGTTTTTTCATTAAAGTGCTCAAGCTTACATTGCTGAAAATGTTTCCACTTCTAAGTCGAAAGGCGGTAAGAAGAAGAAAAAACAAGTTGGTTCGGCAAAGAAAACGGTTGGATCTCAAGGACCACAAGCTGGAGTGAAGAAGCCGAAAGGCAAGTGCTTCACATGCAAGCAGACTGGACATTGGAAGGTGGGTTGTCGTTGCCGAAAGGAGAAAAATCAAGGTATATCTTTTTCATTAGTTGTTGAAACATG
Organism: Boesenbergia rotunda; assembly: GCA_024364735.1. Classification (NCBI taxonomy): domain Eukaryota; kingdom Viridiplantae; phylum Streptophyta; class Magnoliopsida; order Zingiberales; family Zingiberaceae; genus Boesenbergia; species Boesenbergia rotunda. The sequence continues at coordinate 137,669 of JAGFNQ010002425.1, forward strand.
TTTAGCGATGTTATCTTATAGGAAGTATAGCTCGGCAGGTTTCCTAAGCGAACATGGAGTTGAACATGAGAGAACTCTCCATATCTACGGATTAAAAATTTAATTCGAATGGAGACCTATCTCTCAAACAACCGTCTCGTCATCATATCAATCAGTTTGAGTTACAATTTGGCCAATCTCAAAGATCAAGCATTGTAACTCGCCTAACCGATCGACCGTGGAAAAGACGACGAGCAGATCGCTGGTTTTTGTGTTTATTATCGGGGTCCATGACATGATTAATTATCATATTAATTAACAGATAATTAATAACCAAGATAATTAATCAACTACCACATAAAATAACAAGAATAATGAAGGAGCCAAAGAGATATTATACCTCATCTTTTACCTCGCAGTCTTCTACCGTATGACCCTCCCTTCTTGGACGTCATGTGGGTGACGATCTACTAAGACGCGGAGTCACCAAGGCCTTCCAAACCTTCACCTTCTTTCCTCTTCTTCCAAACACCAAAACCCTAATCTCTAGAGTTGATGCTGCCGGCCACCAATGGAGAAGAGGCCTCCTCCTTGCTTGCTCCGGCCACCGAGTGATGTAGGGAGGATGAGGAAGATGAAGAAGAAGAAGAAGAGCACTTCTTCTTCCCGGAATCACAACCACAAAACCCTAATCTTCCTCCTTTGCTTGTGCCGGCGCCGCCCACCTCCAAGGTGTGCCGCTAGCCGAAAGCTCCACCTCCTCGCAACTTCCGGCGCCAATCACCACCAGTGGTGGAGAGGAAGAGAAGGTGATCAAGGAAGGCAAAGGAGAAATCAATAACTTCTCCTTGTATTCCTCCCAACCGGCCACCTTCAACCCCAAACCCGTCGGCGCCGCCCACCTCCTTCTTCCTCCACCTTGCGCACACCCACAAGGCGATGAGAGGACTCTCTCTTCACCAACCGTGAGCTCCTTGCACGCCAACTGATGGATGGAGAAGAAGAACAGGCTTCCCCTCGCTTGGTTACCGCCGGCCAAGGAAGAAGAAAGCACCCTCCCTTTGCCGCAACCCTAAGAGAGAGAGAGAGGGAGAGAGGGAGAGAGGGAGAAGGGCTTAGGGTTTTTTCATAATTCATTAGCCTTGGTTTCATGACTCCTATGGGATATATATAGGGCTACGATAGGGATCATGAGGAGGAGTTGGGTCTTGGCCCGCTAATGGATCCAAATCCGATCTATTAATGAAGATCTATTCCACTAAAGGATCTCCATTGAACTTCCTCACCAACTACCATATTTTCATATGAGCTCCACCTATTATGAGCACATCTATCTCCCCATGTTTAAGATATCGAATGCCCGTAGATTAATTTAAATAACTGACAATTTTAATTAATCAACTTCTTAATCCTTGACTAGTACCACTCAACCTTTTCATCATGTTGGACCATAGTCCACTGCAAGATTTAACATGATAAACCTTATGAGCTCATCAAGGGGGCATCATCATCCCGACTCACTAGGACACGGATTCTATCAATAATCAACGACATACCATGTACATAATATTATTTCCCAACTTACCGAGCCTATTGATTTACCAGAATAAATCTCGCCCATTGGTATATCAAAGAAATAAAATACTAAATACACGTGCCCATTATTATATCGGAATTTAGAAATTGTACTCCATAATATAACCGAGGGTTGATCCAATTATAAAGTCAGTATAAATTGGATCATCTCTATTTTGGTCTTGCTCAATGCACACAAAGCGCACTAGTGTAATTCTATGGTTAAGACAAACCACACCTAATTACACTACAACCATCCCGATAGTTTGTCTAATTCCATCTCGGTTGTGAGCCTTTTACTTATACTCTGCAAGGAACTGATAACATGATCTTCTGTGCATCACCACACACCATGTTATCTATAGTGCAAAGTATCAAACATTTTGTGCACATACTAATATAAACATGCAACCTGTGATTTTGTGATTCTCATTCAAAATGTAGATGTTCTTATACATAAAGCAAGGCTTTTAGTATACATCCCAACAATCTGCCACTTATACTAAAAGACTTTACTATCTTCAAACTGCCATACATCTGACCCCTTGATCATCCACCTGCCTAAATGCTCTCGCTACCAAGGCCTTAGTGGAAAGATCTTCCTAGGTCGTCCTATGATGTAATCTAGGCAACAACAGCTATTCCTCCTTTGGGTGGTACTTGCGCTTTATGTGTTTACTCGTCTTATGGACTCGTGATTCCTTCGAGTTTGCAACTGCACCATTATTATCACAAAAAAATGTGATAGCTCTGAGCAAACCAGAAATCACATCCAAATCCATCTTGAGGTTCCTGAGCCATGTAGCTCTCTTGGCTGCCTCTGAGGCTGTCATATACTCAGCTTTCATGGTGGAGTCCACTATGCAGCCGCTGTGCGACACTCCTCCAAACTATGGTTCCACCTCCTAAAGTAAACACAAAACCCCAAGGAATACTTATATTAGCCCCTATTTGATTGGAATTCTGTATCTGTATAACTCATAGGAGATTGGTCTGCCCGGTAAACCAGCATATAATCTTTAATCCTTCTCAGGCACTAATATATACTTTTATTGTAATCTAATTTTCTTGACCTAGATTATTCTGATATCTGCTAACCATGCCCATGGCAAAGCAGATATCCGGTCTCGTTTATAGCATACATGAGGCTTCCTACAACCGATGCGTAAGGAACTACTTTCACCTCCTCTATCTCTTTAGATGTCGTAAAACATATCACCTTAGAGAGAGTAGCTCCAATGCTGAAAAGTACAAAACCTTTCTTGGAACTGAAACGAGCTAGGACATTATCTTACTATGAAGCTTGGGATAAGTACAACATCCGTCTCTGGTGATCCCTTAGAACTTTGATCCCCAAGGATATGTCCTGCTTCTCCTAAGTCCTTTATATTGTTAGAACGTATACTAAAAGCTTTGACTTTTCTGTATGGACATCCACATTTTGAAAGAGAATCACAACAACACTGATGCATGATTATATTAGTATGTGCATAACCGTCTAATACTTTACATTGTAGATAACATGGTGTGTGGTGACGCACAGAAGATCATGTTATTAGTTGCTTGCATAGTATAAGTAGAGGCTCACAACCGAGATGGAGTTGGATAAACCATCGGGATGATTGTAGTGTAATTAAGTGTGGTTTGTCTTGACCATAGAATTACACTAGTGTGCTTTGTGTACATTGAGCAGGACCAAAATAGAGGTGATCCAATTTGTACTGACTTTATAATTGGATCGAACCTCGGATTATTATGGAGTACAATCTCTAAATCCCGATATAATAACGGGCACATATATTTAGTATTTTATTTCTTTGATTTACCAATAAGCGAGATTTATTATGTTAAATCGATAGGCCTGGTAAGTTTGGAAATAATATTAATTATATGCTGTGCCATTGATTATTGATGGAATCCGTGTCTTGGTGAGTCGGGATGATGATGTCCCCTTGATGAGCTCATAAGGTTCATCATGTTAAACCCTGTAGGTAGATTTGATCCGACATGATGATAAGGTTGAGTGGTACTAGTCAAGGAGTTAGAAGTTGATTAATTAAAATTGTCAGTAATTTGAATTAATTGACGATCATTCGATATCTTAAACATTGGGAGATGAATGTACTCATAATAGGTGGCGACCATATGAAAATATAGGGGTTGGTGAGGTAATTCAATGGAGATCCTTTAGTGGAATGGATCTTCATTAATGGATCGGGTTTGGATCCATTAGTAAGCCGAGACCCAACTCCTCCTCATGGTCCCCATCGTAGCCCTATATATACCCCATGGTGGCATGAAACCAAGGATCCAATGGAACACTAGAAAACCATAAGTTTCTCCTCTCCTCCTCTCTCTCTCTCTGCGGCGCCGAACAGCAGCCTTGTTGTTCCTTCTCCACGCATGAGTGCAATATCTGTGCATGCAAATGAGATCGCAACAAAGGCCGTGAGAAGCAACTTAATTCGTGGAGTTAGAAAGTTGCACACGACAACTTGGGTTGCCTTCTCCAATAATAGTTGCTCACGGTCTCCAATTAAGTTGCACACGACAACTTGGGTTGCCTTCTCCAATAATAGTTGCTCACGGTAACTTGGTGCTCATGGTCTCCAATCAAAGTTTCTCACGGCAAATTGGTGCTCACGGCAACTTGGTTGCCTTCTCCATGCAAAGTTGCTCACGGCAACTTGGTTGCAAAGTTTCCCACAACAACTTGGAGAAAACACAGCAACTTTGGAGTTTCCAGGCATGGCAACTTATAGATTCTGTGGAGAAGAAGTCGAGTTGTTGTGGACAACAACGCAATGCTCAGGCGCCGACGGTGGAGGAAAGGAGTAGTAGGGTTTGTGTTTGGATTATCTTCTTCCTTGCAGTGGTCGGCGGCATCCCTTTGATTAGGGCTTGGTTGGCGCAAGGAGAAGGGATCGACATGGTGACCACGATTCTTGGTAGATCGTCACCACACGACGTCCAAGAGGGGAGGGTCATACGGTAGAAGATCGTTGTTAGTAGGAGCCCTAGAGCCAATTATGTGATGATTGACTAGGGACATTTTGTATCATATTATATCATTAATAAAGACAAGTTTGGTTATTATACTTACTTTGTATTTGTGCCAAATAACTATGTATAATAATGTCCTTGTGTAGTAGGTTCTTATCTACATCATATCGATTGGTTGAATCGATAGTGAGATGATGTAGAGAACACTACACTAAACTATTCCTAGTCGAGCATTAATATTCAAGGACAATATTAATGCATAGAGACTAGCATGTAGGTCAACTGATGATTTAAGCTCACAAGTCATGGATATGTGATATCAAGTTGACACATGGGTATACATTGGAGAATGTATACTGAATTGACCCACCATGAGAAAGTTTCATAGATTGTCATATGAATGTCATAAACTTTCTCATGTGACTATTGGTATGAATAGTCCTTAGACCTGAAGTCAATACGGTTCCCTACATAAGGAGTTATGTACTTTGGTATCGTCAAACGTCACCCATAACAGGGTGGACTATAAAGGCGATCACTGGGTATGTAATGAATTATGCAGAGGGATGTGAGTGATGTAGATGGGTTCTATCCTTCCCATATGATGGGAGTGATATCTGTGGGCCCCTTGATCGAGTAGGATTACTAAAATGCATGGCTATGCTCAAATGAGTCAATATGAGATATTGAGCTCATTTGTTTGAGTGAGTCTACTCGGGGATCAAGAAACACATGATTGATTGAGGATGACATGGTCTATGCCTCATTGGTCAATCTAGATATCAAGGATAGAAGGACAAGGTCATACATTATCATAGTCACGGAGGTTTAGTCGGATCTCGACTTTTCTTGTTACTTGGGTAGCAATGATGCATTGCTAGATGCCGCTCATTGCTTATGTGTCTAAAGCGTTTAGGCGCATTGCCAACGTCACGAGAACTATTGGGTCACACACTAAGGATACGATGCTTCGGGAAATCTGATCGGGATATCTGAGCCTGAGTTGGGAACTCGGGAGATCTGAGCCCGAGTTGGGAACTCGGGAGATCTGAGCCCAAGTTGGGTACTCAGGAGACCTGAGCCTGAGTTGGGAACTCGGGAGATCTGCCCCGAGTTGGGAAATCGAGAGATCTGAGCCCGAGTTGGGAACTCGGGAGTGTGGGTCGGGAGCTCGGCACTCGGCAAACTGGGTCGGCACTCGGCAGACTGGGTCGGAGCTCGGTAGACTGGGTCGGGAGCTCGACACTCAGGAGACTTGGTCGGAGGACCTAGTCGGAACCCCGAAAGGCCCGGTCAGAATTGCATGGAGAAAGAGAAAAGTCTCTCTTCATTAGATGAAGAGAAGGTGAAGAGTCACATGAAAAGATGTGCTCTTTATTGGCTTTAATGAAGGGAAGTTAAAGAGACAAAAGACTCTTCATATTCATGGGATGAATATAAAAGAGGGACTTATCATTTTGAATGGGAGAGTGCTTTTCTTCTTCCCTTCCTCTCTTCTTCCTCTCCTCCCTCTTGGCCGAAACCCTTGTGGGTTCTTGGTGATCTTGTGAACTACCTCAAGTTGCTAGCACAACTAAGGTAGTTCTTGTTGAGGCAATCAGCCCTTTGAATGATTGGAAGATCATGGTTTTGATGTGTGGGCAAATAAGTTTAAAGTTAGAGTGTCATGTTGTATTTGATTTGTGTGATTGAGTTTGCAAGACTTGGAGAATCACACTTGGTGGACCTATCCGAGGGACGAGAGCCGAGGGAGGAGAGCTTCAAGGGCAAGCCGGGAAGTGGACTTCAAAGGGCACACGTGAAGGGTGGCATGAAGGCAAGCCGAGGGAAGACTTGTGTGTGCATCCGAGAGCCAGAGGAAGAGGACTTCAAGGGGCGAGCCAAGGGAGCAGACCTGAAGGCATACGCGAAGGAGAAGGTTCGGAGCGGCTGGAGCTAAGCTGGGAGGCAGGGCAGTCGACTGGCCCGTGGCAGTCGACTGCCAAAACCCACAGAGAGTTCGCAGCCTCGGACCAGTCGACTGGCCAAGGGCAGTCGACTAGTAAAACCCAAAACTAGCCGTTGGCTAGCTGTTTGCTAGCCGTTGGCTAGCCGTTGGCCGGCATTTAATGCCGGGCCAGTCGACTGCCCTGGGGCAGTCGACTGGTGGGCGCCTGGACAGGTTGCGAATCTGTCCTGTTCACCTATAAAAGGAGGCCTCGTTACACATGTCTGTACTGTTCCGTACAGTAACGAAGTGCTGCCAAATTGTTGAGTGAATTCTAGCTTTCTCTATCTCAATTCTTCATCTGTAAAGAGGAAGCTCTTGCTGTAAAGGTTTCTCCACCTGAAGGAGACTTTTCGATAGTGAAAAGTGGGCTCGCGGTGTGGATCCTTGGACTAGTCACCCATCTGGGTGGATACCAAGTAACTGAACGTGTTGGCATTGTTTGTATATTTCTTTTACATATTATTTCCGCTGCGCTAACAAGACTGCAGAGTTCAAAGATCCGAAAAAGTGCATTCACCCCCCTCTGCACGCCTACATCGATCCTACAGTTGGTATCAGAGCCGGTGCGTTTTGGAAGATCTAACAATCAACCAGAACATCTGAAATGGCGTTTCAAGAGGGATACTCCACGCGCGAA
>JAGFNQ010002425.1:146566-199232 GCA_024364735.1 Boesenbergia rotunda
TCAGTATATGTATTGATCTTATATGTTAGATTAAGGTTTAGTTTTGTTTTGTAATGGATCTTAAGATTCTTGATCGAGTTGTTAATTTCGTTATATGAGTGCATGAGCTTAATCTCATATGCATCAACACCTTAGTTAGAGAAAGAAGTGAAATGGCAGGTTCTTGTGTATTCAAGATTTATGTTTAAAATAGTTTACTTATCCATGAAAAATTTTGTGATATCTGTGCTTCCAGGTTTAGAAAGCTAAATTCAGGTATTATTGTCCACATCATGGAGCAAGGTTTCTTTGATTAAATTAATTATGTTAAAGCTTTCTGTTTAGGGGGATTAATGGAATTAGTATATTATATGAATAAATTAGGAGGTGTAGCTTCTAATCCTGTATCTTTATTGCCGTTAGTTTTGTTGTAGTTATTAAATTCAAGGATTTGGTCGAACTACGTTTAGTAGTAATTTAGCTATTTTAATAAAATATATACATAGCTAAATTGTGTCCTTGGTACAGGACCCTGATTCAGACTCGTTCAGTTGATCGTGGAAAGTCCTCGTTTACGGAATTCATCAATAAAAGGCGGGTACTTCTCCTTTGTACTCGAGTGGTTTCTTTATCTTAAAAGCATGGCTATATTATGTCTGATAGGTTGCTTGACCTTGTTCTTTGTCGTTATTTAAAACATCGCCGTTGAGACTTATTCTTTGTTGATCTTCGAGTGTTCTCAAATTCGTATCTGTACAGTCCTCGGTTGGCTTTCTGTTCTATAAAGTACCGCTTGTACGCGAGTACCTAGAAGTCCATTAAACACAGATAGGTTTATTTGGCATTAGAAATATCCTACCTAGTAGTGTAGGTGCATAATCGTTGGTTTGCGATTTCTGGATTGGTTGTATTGATGCATCGTATACTCGTTGGATTTTATTGCATCGTTGTTTCTCCGGTTGTTCGTGCATCATATATCATCCACCATACTTGCACGTTGCATACTAACGACTGTTGGCTTACATTTGGTTAAGTCGTCGTTAGTCATATTGTTGCTCGATTCACTCAACCACATGATGTCATGGTAGTGGTTAGAGTGCGAGTGTTTGTCCTGTCATGCCAGACAGTGACACCCTCACCGTTGTTTTAGAGGGATGAGTCGTTGGTGGCTCACCCTCACCGTTGTTTGTTTTTGAAGGATATTGTAGCTGTTGATAGCTCCCCCGATGTACCGGGGTCTGGAGTGTAGACTCCCCAGCATCCTGTCAACTCAACCACGCCTTATGTGGTATTTATTGTTGTATGTGATATTATTATTGTTGATGGAGTGGTACAGTTGTCACAGTCCTACCCACTCTGTCACACAGATGGGATGTGTTGACGGCTTGACTGGCGTCAAGGGTGACACATGTCATTGCATCATGTGCATACATATTTCTTTTATGCATTTGTTTGTGTTTGATGCACTTATATGAGCTATGATTGTTGCATGTGTATGACATGCATGTCTATCTTGATATTATTGTTGTTGAGTTGTTTATACATGCCTAGTGCTTACCCGGATTTTATGCTATGTCGTTTTACTATATGTTATGCATGATTAGGTAAATCTGATATTTCTTATGGACTGTACCTTTTGATTCTCTACTTCGTTATCTTATTTATGCCATGCTTATTGTCTACTCATATACCCACAGAGTCCGCCCGGACTCACCACCCCTGCTTTCCTTTTTGTTGTTTCAGATAGCAGGTAGTGGTATTGCTTGGAGCCAGGAGATGATCCAGTTGCCAGTCCCTCAGTCCTTCAGTTTCACCGGGTGATTTTGGTTTGGAGTTGTTTCAGAGTTGAGTTATTTTTCCGTATTGGGTATAGTTGTTTTGTTTTCAGTACTTGGTAAAGTCGCCTCTTATTTGTTATCAGTTTTGCTTGTCGATATCAGAGACGTTTTGAGATCTCTTTGGATTTAGTATCTTTTATATTTAAGGTGGCTGAGCCACCCATTATCTTTTGGTTGATACAGAACTGCGTGGTTGTGTTTCATATTACAGTTGTGATGGCTGAGTCATCTTTTATTTATTATTGTGATGCCAGCCGCTTGTGGCTGAGCTATATTGGTGGTGAGATATATGTATAAATTGTCCCATATTGTCCGCCGTACAGGGGAGATGTTGCCCGATTTTCGAGGAAGCATGTGCCTCTGGGGGCGTGACACTGCCACCTGAGCCAGTCGACTGATACTCTGATATCAACCTTTTCAACATTTCTGACCCAATTTCAGAAATACATAATGGGATCATTAAGGAAGAGGTTTATGTAGAACAACCCCCGGATTTAAAGATCCTAACTATCCGAGACACGTCTTCAAATTAAGGAAAGCCTTGTATGGATTGAAACAAGCTCCCCGAGCTTGGTATGAAAGGCTTTCTTCATTTTTGGTGTCTAAGGGGTTTAGGAGAGGAACAATAGACCCTACATTGTTTCTAAAATCTAAGGATAAGGACATATTTGTTGCCCAAGTCTATGTGGACGATATCATTTTTGGGTCAACAAATAATGACTTCCTACAAGAATTCATCAAGTGTATGGAAGATGAATTTGAGATGAGTCTTGTAGGAGAGTTAACCTTTTTCTTAGGCCTTCAAGTCAAGCAAACTAATGAAGGTACACATGTATTTCAAACCAAATATGCTAAGGAGATGCTAAAGAAATTTGGTTTAGAACATGCTAAAGAAGCATCTACACCCATAGGAACTAATGTGAAAATGGATAGTGATCTTGAAGGCAAAATGGTAGACTCTAAACAATATAGGAGCATGATTGGTAGCCTCCTATACCTAACCGCTAGTAGACCCGACATACTTTTTGCGGTAGGTATGTGTGCTAGGTACCAATCTTGTGCAAAAGAGTCCCATTTAATTGTGGTCAAAAGGATCCTAAGGTATGTGAAAGGAACCCTAAATGTCGGACTTTGGTATCCTAGAACCCCAAGTGTTGACCTAATTGGATACACCGACTCGGACTATGCGGGTTGCAAGTTAGATAGAAAGAGTACAAGTGGAGGGTGCCAATTTCTGGGGTCTTCTTTAGTTAGTTGGAGTAGTCGGAAAGAACCATGCGTTGCCTTATCAACAACGGAAGCAGAATATGTGGCAATGGGTGGATGTGTTTCCCAACTCCTTTGGATCATGCACACCTTAGAGGATTATGAGCTACATTACACCAAGGTCAAAGTCTTGTGTGATAATGTAAGCACAATCAACTTAACTAAAAATCCGGTTCACCATTCTAGAACAAAGCACATTGAGGTGAAACATCACTTCATAAGAGACCATGTGGCAAGGGGAGACATAGAATTACACTATGTTGAGTCCAAGTCGAACCTAGCCGACATCTTTACCAAGCCTCTTCCCGAATCGGAATTTACATCCTTAAGAAGAGGCCTTGGAATGTGCTTTGTGGAAATATAGAATGAAGTTGAACACATTAGCTTTGAAAAAGGGTGCTTGATCCATTAGGGTGATACATTTGGCTTACTTGTGCTTGTGGCACATTGTTGGACCATTAAAAGTATCAAAATATTAAAACTAGACAAACTATGGGGAGGCATGTGTTCAATCAATGGATATTTTGCCAAAGTCAATAGTTGGACATTTTAAACCTTTGAAAACCATTTTATATTTTACATGCTGTGCCATGTTTTTAAAAGTCACATATTTGCAAAACTAGTTTCAAAGGTTGAGACAATATGTAGTATTTTTGAAAACTTTTGGGTTTTTATCAAAAGACGTGCATGTTTGAAATTTTATATGGTTTATTATTTTTCCCTGATAGAGTATAACATTTCAAACATGTACGCAAAATTTCATAATTTTTTGAATTTTCTGGAATTTTCTGGGAGTTTCTGAATTTCGGCTGAAAACTTGAAAATTCAGACTGATAGCGTATCAGTCAACTGCCCTATGGGTAGTCGACTGGTACAGCAATTTTCAGCTGCTGTGAGAAAATTCAGAAATCAGAAAATCTCACATTTGATGCCATAAGGTTTGGTTGCTTGAGGCAATCATTTTGATGGTGTCAAAGGGGGAGAATGAGCGGTTTAAGTTATAACTTTGACTTAAAATGAATGAGTTTAGGTATTTTATCCAAGTTAGACCTTGAAAGGATAAAACTTGGAGAGAAGACATTGATTAAGGGGGAGGTGCCTCTTAGGTTCGGATATGTCTTACACTCTTATGGATGTTGTTAAGTGGAAACTTAACTTGAAATATGATTAGAATTGAAACTGTGGAAAGGACATAGGTTAAGGGGGAGGTTACCTCTTAAGGTTTATCATGTCTCATAATGTTTCAATTGCTATCTTTTGTTATTGCTATTGCTACTATCTATCTCTAACTTAAACATATTGCCACACATCAAAAAGGGGGAGATTGTTGAGGCAATCGGCCCTTTGAATGATTGGAAGATCATGGTTTTGATGTGTGGGCAAATAAGTTTAAAGTTAGAGTGTCATGTTGTATTTGATTTGTGTGATTGAGTTTGCAGGACTTGGAGAATCACACTTGGTGGACCTATCCGAGGGACGAGAGCCGAGGGAGGAGAGCTTCAAGGGCAAGCCGGGAAGTGGACTTCAAAGGGCACACGTGAAGGGTGGCATGAAGGCAAGCCGAGGGAAGGCTTGTGTGCGCATCCGAGGGACGATAGCCAGAGGAAGAGGACTTCAAGGGGCGAGCCAAGGGAGCAGACCTGAAGGCATACGCGAAGGAGAAGGTTCGGAGCGGCTGGAGCTAAGCTGGGAGGCAGGGCAGTCGACTGGCCCGTGGCAGTCGACTGCCAAAACCCACAGAGAGTTCGCAGCCTCGGACCAGTCGACTGGCCAAGGGCAGTCGACTGGTAAACCCCAAAACTAGCCGTTGGCTAGCTGTTTGCTAGCCGTTGGCCGGCATTTAATGCCGGGCCAGTCGACTGCCCTGGGGCAGTCGACTGGTGGGCGCCTGGACAGGTTGCGAATCTGTTCTGTTCACCTATAAAAGGAGGCCTCGTTACACGTGTCTGTACTGTTCCGTACAGTAACGAAGTGCTGCCAAATTGTTAAGTGAATTCTAGCTTTCTCTATCTCAATTCTTCATCTGTAAAGAGGAAGCTCTTGCTGTAAAGATTTCTCCACCTGAAGGAGACTTTTCGATAGTGAAAAGTGGGCTCGCGGTGTGGATCCTTGGACTAGTCACCCATCTGGGTGGATACCAAGTAACTGAACGTGTTAGCATTGTTTGTATATTTCTTTTACATATTATTTCCGCTGCGCTAACAAGACTGCAGAGTTCAAAGATCCGAAAAAGTGCATTCACCCCCCTCTGCACGCCTACATCGATCCTACAAAAGCAACTAAATGACTGACGACGGCTTAACCACATGGAAGCCCAACAGTCGTCGGTATGCAACAGTGCAGGTATAGTGCATGATATCAATAAGCACAAGCAACCGAATAACAACGATGCAACAACAAAAATAACAAATACTAGAAAACAACTAAAAAGCAACGAATATGCAACTAAACTACTAGGTAGGGTGTTTCTAATGTCAACCATCCTAGTGGTATTTAATGAACATTTAAGTACTCGCGTACGGGCGGTACTTTACAGAAAGGAAAATCAACGAGAGACTGTACGGATACGAATTTTCGATTAAACTCGAAGGTCAAATAAAGAAAATATCAACAGGTGATATAAAATAAATAACAATAAGGAACAAGGTCAAGCAGATCTATTCAGACATAACAAGTCATGCATTAAAGATAAAAGAACTACTAGAGTACAAAGGAGAAGTACCCGCATTTTATGTAGAACGTGTCCAAATAAATCTCCCACGATCAACCGTGCGAGTCCAAAGTCAAGGTCCTGTGTCAAGGACTAAATTTATCTACTAATAATTAAACAAATTAACCAAATTAGCTAAACAAAATATGAAACACAATTAGGACAAATACTAATTACAACCTTTATTTAATTAACTTGTAAACTACTTCGAATGTCTTTTTCTCTAACCTAATTATTGTAATTAGGTTATCAGATCAAATTTCGGAGAATAACACCATAATTAGATAATCCTCAGAAATCCAACCCTGTAAACATTACTAAAGTTAAAGGAAAACTCCAATTAAGAACAAATCCATGAATAATACTGCCAAACATAGAATTGATCCAAAGTTTCCCAATTCGATTCAAACAGACTTCATCTCTGTCACATGATTCTTTCCCAAACTTGCAACCTCACCTCAAATACCACACGGGTTAACTAATTTACTCGAAACTCCATGAACTAAGTTGCCACCCAAGATCAAACCTCACGGTAGGGATAAAAAAATCAATTCAACATAGGCTCTAGCATTCATTCGCATGAATTTACCACAAGAAACCCAATCTGACCACATCTCACCTGAGGTTGATGTCGACAACTCCTGCTTGATCGGATCCGGTGATCTCAGCCACAAGAAAGAAAGCATCCACCACAACTCCAATCCGGCGTAGGATCGCACCCACGCAGAGCCTGCAGAACTTGAAAATGATCCCCGATAGTAGACCTCGACTGCATGCATTTCATGCAAGCAGAACAGTGTGTGCTTCTTGCAAGCAGAACAAGGGGAAGAATCAAGGATCGCTCAAAGATCAGAAGAACCGAAGAAGATCGCTGGCGATGATGAACCACCAACGAAAACAAAGGAAGCCACAGAGAGGACAGCGACATCGGTTTTTCTTCGCTTGAGTAGGGCAACATCGGTTCACGAAGAGGAAACACCCGAAGGAGGGTCGCGAGATGGTGATGTTGTCATTTGAAACTGCGTGGAGGAAGAGGAGCAGCGGGATTCGGCGACGCGATGGGGAAGAGGAGAAGTTAGGGTTGGGTGTCGGCTTTGGTTGTGTTCGAAGGGGAGAGACGAAGAGGGGATTTATTGGGGGAAAATGTAGTTTTTTAAAATTATTTTCACTTTTACAATAAACCCCTCCTAGTTTTCAATATTTAACACGAGATATTAGCCTAATCACTTAGAGAATCAACTATAGTCTTAATCGATTTGTTGATCAACTATAAATGTTCTGTTTTCTAGGATTACTGTACTTAAGAAAAGGGATTATTTTGGGATTGCAAAATTGCCACCAAAATAACATTTTGAGCAAGGTTCTGTAAACCACCACAGTTATTTTACAATTACTATTCTGAAAAAAAATAACATATCTAAGTTAACTGAGTAGCATTGCAAAATCAGATCGATTCATGTTTCAGGCTTGTCATTAAGCAAAATTTCTAAGTTCCACCATTCCATTTCCAAGCCTCTGTCAATTCCGACACAAATCATTCAGCATTAAATACACAAATGAGATCTATGAAATTCCATTAGAGTACCTTACTCTTGGAATAATCAAATCTAGAATTGACACAAAGCAATTTGATAGAGATAGTTCAACATAATAAAAAAAATATTAAAACATACAATTAGATTTCATCATTTGTTTCATTGTTCACAATTGGAGCAACATCAACTATTGAGCTTACTACATCAGTTCTAATTAACTCAACATCTACTATATTTACATCATATAATATCGATTCCATGATAGGAAAAAATGACACATTTATATCCATATCATCTTCATTGCCCATGTTATATGTATCTCTTGGTGTGTGACGAATGACACAATACCAATCCTCCTCCTTTGGATCACGAACATAATAAACCATTTGAGCTTGTGTAGCCAAAATAAAAGGTGCATGCTAATCACGTTCTCCTATATGTATCAAACATGAAAAATTTACCATTGAAAATCCAAATGAATCATTTTTCAATCCTATAGTAGTGTTAACCCAATCACATCGAAAAAGAACAATTCGTCCACGACCACCATAATCAAGTGAGATGACATCAGTTAGTTGACCATAGTAGATTGACTCATGATCGTCATTATCATGTATTGCTTGCACCATGACCCTGCTATTCTTCACTTTTTATTTTTTTCAGATTCCACTGTCCGAAATGCAAAACCATTTATATTAAATCCATGATAACTAAATACTACCGGACTTGGACCACGCGAAAGCACCCTAATATCTAAGTCATAAATTTGTTCATTTACTCGATTAACCTATATATAAAGTTTAAATTAAAAGGGTAACAATTAATATAAGTTTGTAAAATAAAATAAATCATATATATTACTTACTCATCTTGCAAACCATTCTGGAAATTGCATTCTAACCATGTCATCCAATTGAGAATTATTTGGATGATGACCATATCTAAGTCTTCTCTTCAATCCAATTTTTAATTCATTGTTCAATGTCAACAATAATTAGAAATAATCAGAAATATCTATTGTTCATAAAACATTATGGAAAATTTTAAAATAAATAGTAAACTAGGATTTATATTCAACATATAATACTTATTCATGATATGGTTGTAATGTCGTACAGTTAGAGAAAATATATCTATGAGTAACTACTTGAAGCCTTTTGTTGTTCGCCCTACTTGTGGAAACATCAAGAGTGTGGGAAACTCAACATTTGGTGTCTCTTTATGTCGTTTGCCATCATTGTTTAATGAGTTGTTATCATCTACATAACGAGAATAAAACACAACACATTCATCTGCTAAATATGCCTTGGAAATGTTGGCCTCTGGTCGTGCTTTATTTCTGACAAAATTTTTAAGTTTTCCCAAATATCTTTTTCTATTGGGTACATCCACTGGTAATGTACTGGACCAGCAATTCTTGCTTCATACGCTAAGTGTACCACCAAATGAACCATTATTGTGAAAAAAGAAGATGGAAATATTCTCTCTAATTAACATAATACCAAAATAACTCCTTCTTCAGCCTTTTGTAATTCTACTTCTTGTAAGGACTTTGCACACACTGCTCTAAAATATTCACACAAAATAATAAGTGGAGTAGTTACCATTTTAGACAATACGCGACGAAGAGAAATTGGAAGGAATTGTTCCATCATGATATGACAATCATGGATTTATAAGCCCATAATCCGACAACATCCATACACTTTGAAATATCAGATGACATAGCATCAAGGACATGAATATCTTTCAACACCAAACAAAATATCTTTTTTTCATCTTTAGACATAAAGTAACATGCTGGTGGCAAATATTCTCTTCCATCTGATTGTGTACAAGGCCATAATTGTTTCATAATATCCAAAATCTTTAAATCTCTATGTGTGCATAATTATCTTTGCTCTTGTTGGAATCATCTAAAAGTGTTCCAATAATGATGTCGCAAACATTTTTTTCAATATGCATAGGGTCCAAATTATGTTGGATCAAATTAAATTCCCAGTATGGTAGGCTAAAAAATATGCTTTATTTTCTCCACATTTGTTCAATCGCCCCTATTTTTATTCTCATATTTGATTTTGATGCATTACTCTTGCCAAAAATCACATTCTTGTTTATGGTCATTTGTAGAACGTCAAATCCAGACAATGGTGCCAAATCTAACTCACATTGCTCTAGTTTACCATAACTTGACATTGTTCAATTTTTTGAATCCAGTGGTAGAAAACGACGATGCCCTCTGAACAACCACTTTTTGCCATGTCTTAGGTACACTGTATCTGTCTTATCGGCACAAGTTGGGCATGCATTCTTGGCATATATATTCCAACTAGACAAATAACCCAAACCCGAAAAATCACTGCTATCCAAAGTAATGCAACCTGTATTTGAAACATTTCTTTGTCACAAGCATCAAATGTGGCAATCCCATTTTCCCGCAAATCTTTCAATTCAGTCAATAGGGAACGTAAATATATATCAATATCATTTCCAGGTGCTTTTGGACCTAGAATGAGGGTGGACAAGATAATAGATTAAGGCTTCATGCATTCCCAAGATGGCAAATTGTAAGGCATCTGGACAATAGGCCAGTACTATGTGAAGTACTTTGATTTTTAAATGGTTTAAATGCATCAGCGACGAGTCCCAAGCGTATGTTTCTTGGATCATATGCAAATTCACAATGACGTTCATCAAATTCCTACCATGCTTGAGAGTCAGTTGGATGCCTTAGAATTCCATCCAAAATGCATTTTTCGAAATGCCACTGTATATTTTCAGACGTCTTGGATGACATGAATAATCATTATAATCTTGGTTTCAATGGAAAATACCAAAAGTCTTTGGTTGGAATTTTAACCACGGGACATTTTTTTCCCACCTTTTTATGACTTCTTAGATGATTTTTGTCATTTTTTTCCATCTTGGAAGGTTACACACTTTACAAGCCTGTTCATTCTCACTTTCTCCCCAATAAATCATACAATCATTGGGACAAGCATGTATTTTTTCTTAATGAAATCCCAAACTAAAAATCATATTCTTTGATTCATAAAATGACTTAGGCACCTGAGCTTCAAATAGAAGTAATTGACGAAGGAAGTCCAACAATGTCGTAAATGACTTGTCACTCCATTTTCCATTCACTTTCAATTGAAATAACTCAACAAGGAACATCAGTTTAGAAAATTTTGTGCATCCAGTATATAGTTGTTGTTTCCCTTCCTCTATTACCCGATAAAATTTTTCACATTAGACTCCATCGGTGTATGACTTGTTGATGCACCAATGTAATTTTCATTACTTATATATCCTTTGTGCATTCCAAATTCATCATGTAACATTTCTTGTACAATGGGTTCTTGGCTAGTTACTTGATAAACTTGTTGTACAGAATCTTGAAGTTCATTGTTATCATGATCTTGTCCAATTAATTTTTCTCCATGAAAATTCCAGATACGATAATCTTGTAAGATACCATTTATCATCAGATGTTAATGTACTATGTCACAATCATGACTAAATAAGTTTATGCATTTGCAACAAAGACAAGATCTCGTGATTTCTGGAGCTGCATCACCAAATGCATAACGTAAAAAATATAGTATTCCTATCCGATACTCAAGACTACCATTGTAACGCCCGCCCCTTACGTGAGCGACGCGTTATTTTTTTTTCTTTCATACATTATTGCATATGAAGCGTAAATATAGCAGCGGAAATAATATTAAATCATGAACATATGCAATTGGATAAATTTCTTTCTAACTAAACTACTTTAAGCATGTGAATCATAGCATAGCATATCTATCAAGAGAGTATATAGTTCTACATTAAGCATGCATATCATAAAGAACTACAATTCCAACAAGTAGTAAGCGTAAACATAAAAACTAACACATGCATTTATAAGTAGCAACATTAAGTCCATGAGAAATAAGTCCATAAGTAAGAGTAAAGACAACAGTAGGATCGTTCTGCCAAGTCACTGCCACACACACACATGCCCTCCTGCTGCTTCCCCTTTAGTTTGATCTACAACATAAGAAGGTAGACTATAAGCATAAAATGCTTAGTAAGCTCCTTGCTTACTCACAAAATCCGTACATCACATATAAGTAGAAATCTACTTCATTTGACATAAACATATAACATGAATAAATACTTAAAGCATCTAAAGCTCATAAGCATAAACATTAAGCATAGCATATGCAATATCATTAAACATAAACATGTGCATAAACATTAAACATAGCATATGCAATATCATTAAACATAAGCATGTGCATAAACATTAAGGATGCCCTTTTGAAAATATATATAATATAATACTTGAACATCAACATATCATCATCATTGGGGATCCCTGGCTTGTACCACACATCAAGGACAGCTTCGGTAGTCCCAGAACCGAGGGCAGCTACGGTAGTCCCAAAACCGAGGCTTTCATAAGGAGCCCATCCCTGTTGGACAGCTACGGTAGTCCCAGAACCGTGGATAGCTACGGTAGTCCAGAACCGGGGCCTTACTTAGGAGCCCATCCCTTGGACCTTTTTCAAGATCCGGTACAAGCCAATACATAAAGTAAAATAGCATACATGATTTTTTTTTCTTTCTATAGCAATTTCTCTTTAGCATAGCGTTCGTCATTTCTTTTCTTTTCTTAGAAATTGCTCTTTAGACATTCTTTTATTCATACTGTCATACATGTCATGGGCATACATTCAAAGCATAAATGTCATCATAACTTTCAAGCATGAGCATGGCATGGAGAAAACATAATTTCATAGTAAGAAAATTCGTAACATGCCAACTTATCATTCATGATTCATAAAACACATAATATTCAGTTTAAAACTAAGGATGATACACCTAGGGAACTTGTTCCATTTCTTTCATCTATCATGGCATAATGAAACATGGATACCTTTAATTCAACCATAATTCATCATATATTCCACTGATCAAAACATTTAGATAGGGTTATCATGGCATAAAACACAACACAACATCTTAACAACTCATACAACATGCATACATTGAATATCCTACTACCAAGAGACATCATCAAGTGAAGTAGTGACCTTAACCCATCCTAAACCCCAATTTAAGGTATTGATCATAAACTTCTAAGGTTCATATCAACATGAAAATGACAAAGAAACAAGAACAATTGATTCATACAACATGCATATAATATATATTCAAACACTAGGAAATGTTAGCAAGTAACATGGCATCTTTAATTCTCTTTTTTTCATCTATCATGGCATAATGAAACATGGATACCTTTAATTCAACCATAATTCATCATATACTCTACTGATCAAAACATTTAGATAGGGTTATCATGACATAAAAACACAACACAACATCTTAACAACTCATACAACATGCATACATGGAATATCCTATTACCAAGAGACATTATCAAGTGAAGTAGTGACCTTAACCCATCCTAAAACGCAATTTAAGAAACTGATCAGAAACTTCTAAGGTTCATACCAACATGAAAATGACAAAAACAAAAGCAATTGATTCATACAACATGCATATAATACATACTCTAACACTAGGAAGCATTAGCAAGTAACATGACATCTTTAACTCGTTTTTTTTTTCCTTATTTAGGGTATTAACCAAACATGTTCAGAGGGGAAACATGGCCTAAAATATATATAAAACCCTCAAACAAACATCAACAAGCAATTAAAACCATTAGCTAGTCAAAAAGAACTCAAACATCTTCTTATGGCCAAAACGTCTATGGCTTCTTGAGAGCCTTGGCCTAAACTTTTAAGGGTCTTTTTGCTTCATCTTTTTTTTCATCATAACTCATAACTTAACATCAAGAAAATATTGGAGTCATTAGATAGCATCAAACACAAACCCAAGCCCTAAAACCCATGATGGCCGAAACTTACCTATAGGGAAAAACTTCATGATTTTTAGCAACACATCACAAGAACATACAAGAACATGAACAAATATATATATATATATATATATATATATATATATATATATATATATATATATATATATATATATATATATATATATATATATATATAATATATATATATATATATATATATATATAGCTATTATGTTGCAGGTGAGGAGAGTCTTACCCTTGTTGTCTCAGTTATAAACCTCAAATAGAGAAACAAAAGGAAACCTTCTTGACTTTAGAGTACTCCTTGCCCTTGTAGCCTTGTAGAAGAACTTGGATCTTCAAGAGGGAGACCTCTTGTGGAGTTTTCCAAGAGGAACCCCGCTTTGGAATTTTCGGCCAAGAAGGAAGAATAGAGGGGTGAGGAAGGGCCTTGGTGGAAGAGAAGAAAAGAAATGTAACTTAAGCATCTTCACTTCTCATCCCACCTCTTTATACTAAGTGAAGGGGGCAAGTGAAAAGGCATGGTGCCTCCTCTCATGGTGACTCTTCACTTCCCTTATCCTTACACCTATCTACAATTCCCTTTATCCTCCTAATAGCACTCCCTTGTTAGGTGAATTGGTTACACATGCATTTTTAAGGCTTACAACATCTCTAAGGTCTAAGGTTCAATCCTTGGCACCTACATCATTACTTTTTTTTATTATTATTATTCTTTTGCAAGCCCATCTAAAGTAAGGCTCATTACATGATGTGTTATTTCTTTTATCCTCATGGGGCCCATTAGGATAACTATTGAAGTGCTATTTAAGACCCATTAGGAATTCCCACCATTTAGAGCTAATATAAGGCCTATTAACACTTACACTAAAATTCCCACAATTCTAACTATTATTCATGAATCACACTCAATATTAGAGATAATATTGAAGGGAATTTTAGTGGGGTGTTACAATTCTCCATACCATCTGGAAAGTTCATCCTCGAACTTAAAATAACTCCGGAAACTTTTGTTTCATATCGTCCTCGCATTCCCAAGTAGCTTCGTCATATTGTTGACTTTGCCACAAGACCTTGAATAAGGGCACCTCTTTGTTCCTCAGTCTCTTGACATCTCAATCCAGGATCTGTATGGGTTTGCTTTCATAACTCAGGTCCTCCTGGATTTGTATGGCCTGCGGCTCCATCACTTGGTCTACATTGGGAATACATTTCTTGAGCATCGATACGTGGAACACGTTGTGGATTGATGACATCTCCTGAGGTAGCCCGAGCTCGTAAGCCACCTTGCCAATTCTGTTCAGGATCTTGTACGGTCCCACATAGCGCGGACTTAGCTTCCCTTTCTTCCCGATCCTCATTACTCCTTTCATAGGAGTCACTCGTAGAAACACCAAATCCCCGACACTTAATTCCAAAGGCCTACGTCGTTGATCCGCATAATTCTTCTACCAGCTCTGAGCAGTCTCTATTCTTTGGTGGATATTCCGTATAGCTCGGGTGGTGTCGTCGATGAAATCCGTCTTGAGTTCCATCTCTTTCTTTTCGCCCCTTTCGTACCAACAGATCGGAGATCTACATCTCCTTTCATACTGAGCTTCATAAGGTGTCATTCTGATAGTAGCTTAGTAGATATTATTATAAGCGAACTCCGCTAAGCATAAATATCGGCACCAGCTCCCTTTGAAATCTAGGGCACAAGCTCGTAACATGTCTTCCAGTACTTGGTTCACCCTTTCCATTTGCCCATCTGTCTGAGGATGAAAGGCGGTACTGAAACGCAGCTTCATGCCGAGAGCTTTATGAACGCATTCCCAAAACTGTGAGGTGAAACGACCATCCCTATCTGAAATGATGGTCTTGGGAATACCATGTAGTCTGATAATTTCCTTAGCATATAGTTGAGCTAGTTGCTTGACTGAATAGGTCATCTTGATCGCTAAGAAATGTGCCGATTTCGTCAACCTGTCGACGATAACCCATATAGCGTCGTATCCGTTCGTGGTCCTGGGAAGTCCTGAGATGAAATCCATAGAGATGTCTTCTCATTTCCACTCTGGAATTTGGATCGGTTGCAGAACTCCTCCGGGTCTCTGGTGCTCTGCTTTAGCTTGCTGGCAGGTCCAGCAGGTACTGACATGCTGAGCTACGTCACTCTTCATACCGAGCCACCAAAATCTCGTTTTCAGATCTTGATACATCTTGGTAGATCCCGGGTGCATAGAATAAGGGGTTCCGTGAGCCTCCTCCAGTATCTTCTTGCGTAGCTCCGGATCATTAGGGATACAAAGACGATCCCTAAGGTATACTACTCCGTTATTGGCGGTATGAAAACCCTCGCCTTTTCCTTCTAGAATATCTTGCTTGATCTTCTGGAGGCTTGGATCATTACTCTGCTTGTCTAGTATGTCATCGAATAGTGCCGGTACGATTGCCATGGTCGAAAGTCGTCCGGAAATAATCTCGATTCCGTAGTTCACAATTTCCTTTTCCAGCGGTCGAGATAATAGTGATAAGGACATCAAGGCAGCACTGGACTTCCTGTTGAGTGCATCAGCCACTTTGTTCGCCTTGCCTGGATGATAAAATATCTCGCAGTCATAGTCCTTTACCAGTTCGAGTCATCTACGTTGTCGCATGTTAAGGTCCTTCTGAGTGAAGAAATATCGCAGACTCTGGTGGTCTGTATATATCTTTCACTGTGCTCCGTATAGATAGTGTCTCCATACCTTCAGAGCAAAGAACACGGCTGCTAACTCTAAATTGTGAGTGGGATAGTTCTTTTCATGTTCTTTGAGTTGCCTAGAGGCATAGGCAATAACTCTACCACTCTGCATAAGTACAACTTCGAGTCCCATTTTCGAGGCATCGCTGTACATGTCAAAGCTCTTGTTATCTTCGGGAAGAGTAAGGATTGGAGCACTTGTAAGTCTCCTTTTCAGCTCCAAGAAACTCCTCTCGCATTCTTCCGTCCATACGTACTTCTGGTTCTTCCTGGTGAGAACCGTCATAGGTGCTGCGATTCTGGAGAAGTCTTCCACGAATTTCCGGTAATAGCCCGCTAGTCCGAGAAAACTCCTGACTTCGCTAGCATTCTTCGGCTTGCCCCAGTTACTCACGGCCTCGATTTTCTTTGGGTCCACCATGACTCCGTCCTTGCAAACAATATGACCTAGAAAAGCCACTTGATCGAGCCAAAATTCACATTTGGAGAACTTGGCATATAACTTCTTTTCCCGAAGGATCTGTAACACCATCTTCAGGTGTTCAGCGTGCTCTTCTCAATCTCTCGAATAGATGAGGATATCGTCGATGAAGACGATCACAAACTTGTCTCAAAGTTTTTATCATTCATCTTCTCATATATCGTATAATCTTCTACTAATCTTTTTCTACAACCACTGCACCAGGTCACTAATATACTAATCCTAATATTTATTTATAATACTACTTCAATCATTCTGCATATATGTACTAATTATATTCACTACTCTTCACAAATAACTCTTAACGTATACACATTATTAATATTTAACTTTTCTAACTCTAGATTATTAAATCATACTACTAACCTATACGTCTACTCTCGCACATTATCATTCTTCTACAAGTTATTTACTATTTCTCTATATTTACTTCATTGTTTTACGACTAATCAATCATCTATACAGTTAGATATCATTAATTAAGGTAAGGTATCGTTCATATTTACATATCCTAAAGTACTCTCTGTCATAAGGTATCATTAATTCTAGTACTTCTTCTAGCCATGCTATTTTCATATTACAACAATAAGTTAGTATAAGATCATTTATCATTTTCATCATTTTCATGTATATACATGTATTTGTATCTTTTTTTTTAAGGTAAGGTAAGGTACTACCATAAGTTTCCATTCTCAGGTAAAAAAAACATGGTTCCATAATTTCGTATTTGCATACTTAGTCATAAACATTCCTTATCGTTCTAGAACCATATAGGGTATCACATCTACTTGTATGGTTAGTCTAGAAACATTCCTATCATAAGTAAACATAAAGCAAACATACTTAAATCATGTAAGATAAGATCTTACTTGGAAGCGGCAGGATGCAGGCTTGAGGTGTGTGTAGTGAGATGGCAATTTCGCTCTGACACCAAGCTGTAACGCCCACCTCTTACGTGAGCGACGCGTTACTTTTTTTTTCTTTCTTTTATACATTATTGCATATGAACCGTAAATATAGCAGCGGAAATAATACTAAATCATGAACATATGCAATTGGATAAATTTCTTTCTAACTAAACTACTTTAAGCATGTGAATCATAGCATAGCATATCTATCAAGAGAGTATATAGTTCTACATTAAGCATGCATATCATAAAGAACTTCAACTCCAACAAGTAGTAAGCGTAAACATAAAAACTAATACATGCATTTATAAGTAGCAACATTAAGTCCATGAGAAATAAGTCCATAAGTAAGAGTAAAGACAACAGTAGGATCATTCTGCCAAGTCACTGTCACACACACACATGCCCTCCTGCTGCTTCCCCTTTAGTTTAATCTGCAACATAAGAAGGTAGACTATAAGCATAAAATGCTTAGTAAGCTCCTTGCTTACTCACAAAATCCGTACATCACATATAAGTAGAAATCTACATCATTTGACATAAACATATAACATGAATAAATACTTAAAGCATCTAAAGCTCATAAACATAAACACTTAATATTCGCATAATCTTTAAAACATAACCATGTGCATAAACATTAGACATAGCATATGCAATATCATTAAACATAAATATATGCATAAACATTAAACATAGCATATGCAATATCATTAAACATAAACATGTGCATAAACATTAAACACAGCATATGCAATATAATTAAACATAAACATGTGCATAAACATTAAGTATAGCATATGCAATATACTTAAATATAAACATGTGCATAAACATTAAACATAGCATATACAATATCATTAAACATAAACATGAGCATAAATATTAAAGATGCTCTTTTGAAAATATATATAATATAATACTTGAACATCAACATATCATCATCATTGGGGATCCCTGGCTTGTACCACACATCAAGGACAGCTTCGGTAGTCCCAGAACTGAGGACAGCTACGGTAGTCCCAGAACCGAGGCTTTCATAAGGAGCTCATCCCTGTTGGACAGCTACGGTAGTCCCAGAACCGTGGACAACTACGGTAGTCCAGAACCGGGGCCTTGCTTAGGAGCCCATCCCTTGGACCTTTTTCAAGATCCGGTACAAGCCAATACATAAAGTAAAATAGCATATATGATTTCTTTTCTTTCTATAGTAATTTCTCTTTAGCATAACGTTCGTCATTTCTTTTCTTTTCTTAGAAATTGCTTTTTAGACATTCTTTTATTCATACTGTCATACATGTCATGGGCATACATTCAAAGCATAAATGTCATCATAACTTTCAAGCATGAGCATGGCATGGAGAAAACATAATTTCATGGTAAGAAAATTTGTAACATGCCAACTTATCATTCATGATTCATAAAACACATAATGTTCAGTTTAAAACTAAGGACGATACACCTAGGGAACTTGTTCCTTTTTTTCATTTATCATGGCATAATGAAACATGGATACCTTTAATTCAACCATAATTCATTATATATTCCACTGATCAAAACATTTAGATAGGGTTATCATGGCATAAAACACAACACAACATCTTAACAACTCATACAACATGCATACATTGAATATGCTACTACCAAGACACATCATCAAGTGAAGTAGTGACCTTAACCCATCCTAAACCCCAATTTAAGGTACTGATCATAAACTTCTAAGGTTCATATCAACATGAAAATGGCAAAGAAGCAAGAACAATTGATTCATACAACATGCATATAATATATATTCTAACACTAGGAAATGTTAGCAAGTAACATGGCATCTTTAACTCTCTTTTTTTTCATCTATCATGGCATAATGAAACATGAATACCTTTAATTCAACCATAATTCATCATATACTCTACTGATCAAAACATTTAGATAGGGTTATCATGACATAAAAATACAACATCTTAACAACTCATACAACATGCATACATGGAATATCCTATTACCAAGAGACATTATCAAGTGAAGTAATGACCTTAACCCATCCTAAACCCCAATTTAAGAAACTAATCAGAAACTTCTAAGGTTCATACCAACATAAAAATGACAAAAATAAAATCAATTGATTCATACAACATGCATATAATACATACTCTAACACTAGGAAGCATTAGCAAGTAACATGGCATCTTTAACTCGTTTTTTTTGCCCTTATTTAGGGTATTAACCGAACATGTTCAAAGGGGAAACATGGACTAAAATATATATAAAACCCTCAAACAAACATCAACAAGTAATTAAAACCATTAGCTAGTCAAAAAGAACCCAAACATCTTCTTATGGCCAAAAAGTCTATGACTTCTTGAGAGCCTTGACCTAAACTTTTAAGGGTCATTTTGCTTCATCTTTTTTTTCATCATAACTCATAACTTAACATCAAGAAAACATTGGAGTCATTAGATAGCATCAAACACAAACCCAAGCCTTAAAACCCATGATGGCCGAAACTTACCTATAGGGAAAAACTTCATGATTTTTAGCAACACATCACAAGAACATGAACAAATATATATATATATATATATATATATATATATATATATATATAATATATATATATATATATATATAGCTATTATGTTGCAGGTGAGGAGAGTCTTACCCTTGTTGTCTCAGTTATAAACCTCAAATAGAGAAAGAAAAGGAAACCTTCTTGACTTTAGAGTACTCCTTGCCCTTGTAGCCTTGTAGAAGAACTTGGATCTTCAAGAGGGAGACCTCTTGTGGAGTTTTCCAAGAGGAACCCCCCTGTGGAATTTTCAGCCAAGAAGGAAGAAGAGAGGGGAGAGGAAGGGCCTTGGTGGAAGAGAAGAAGAGAAAAGTAACTTAAGTCTCTTCACTTCTCATCCCACCTCTTTATACTAAGTGAAGGGGGCAAGTGAAAGGGCATGGTGCCTCCTCTCATGGTGACTCTTCACTTCCCTTATCCTTACACCTATCTACAATTCCCTTTATCCTCCTAATAGCACTCCCTTGCTAGGTGAATTGGTTACACATGCATTCTTAAGGCTTACAACATCTCTACGGTCTAAGGTTCAATCATTTGCACCTACATCATTATTTTTTTTTATTATTATTATTCTTTTGCAAGCCCATCTAAAGTAAGGTTCATTACATGATGTGTTATTTCTTTTATCCTCATGGGGCCCATTAGGATAACTAATGAAGTGCTATTTAAGACCCATTAGGAATTCCCACCATTTAGAGCTCATATAAGGCCTATTAACACTTATACTAAAATTCCCACAACTCTAACTATTATTCATGAATCGCACTCAATATTAGAGATAATATTGAAGGAAATTTTAGTGGGGTGTTACAATCATATGGGGCAGCCATCCATTCCTTATGCATGATTTGATCATGTTTAACAATTTCAAAAAGTTTACACATTGAAGTATGATTTAATAATGTTAAATACTGAAAAATTAAGGAGTTAACATGGAAATTTCAAAAAAATTAGGGGCTTAGTTGGAATTCTCCAAACTTGGAGGTTCTTTTTGTAAAATTGTCAA
Source organism: Boesenbergia rotunda (assembly GCA_024364735.1). NCBI lineage: Eukaryota > Viridiplantae > Streptophyta > Magnoliopsida > Zingiberales > Zingiberaceae > Boesenbergia > Boesenbergia rotunda. Next base: position 167,480 of record JAGFNQ010002425.1, read on the forward strand.
AAATATTTAAAAAGCCCTAAAACTCCTCCCAAAAGTCAGTTTCTTCCCTTTNAAGGTACGATCGGGGTTTCCACAATAGATCAAGCTGGTGATATTTTGTTTCCTTTCTCTTCCTCTCCTCGCTCTCCTCTCCCCCACACTTACTCTTGGGCGTCTCGCACAAGCCCCTAGTGAACCTATGATGTATCCTTCTAGATTAGTCTCAATCATAGTTAGAAGCAATTGAAAAGAAATTACCTAGGGTTGTCAATTCTCAAAAATCTAAGATCAATGGACTAAAAACTTGTCCTTAAATCAACAACTTGGCATACATCATCCATCATGACTCATTGAGATGAATTAACTCAAAAAAAACCTTGCAAGGGGAAATTTAGTATGGCTCTCTTCATAAATTCTACATTTTTGATGAAGTGGAGCTCACTCACACACAACATGATCTTGTACTACCATAAGCTTGCTTGTTATCTACTCTCCACCATTATTCTTGATTTGGATCCACATCTACAAAAGTTTATTCAAACAAGTTAAAGAAATATGAAATGATAAGATTGAAAAATAGAAATTTAATGACTTTGATACCAAAGACTCATGATAAAGAAAATAAAGAGATATGATATAACAAGAAGATATGGAAAAGTAAAGAAAATGATATGATAAGGAAATATAGAGGGTAAGGAAAATGGAAGACTTGGACACCAAAAATGTATCTAAATGTACTTTGCCCTCTCTTTTTGAGTTTATCTTGCATATTTCAGAGTTGTAGTGGAGCAGGGACTGAGAAAGTTCACTGAATTAAATGTGCCAAGGTTTTGTTTCTGTGCCACTGCTACTGATCGATCCTTGGACCGATCAGACACTGTCTGATCGGACTGGGCATCAGACTGGACAGCTCCTGATCGGTCTAGAGACCGATCAGGACTCTCACAGAAGCTGTTTTGTGCAGAATTCTGAACTGCTGAATTTTCAATCTGCCAAACAATAACTCACTCTTGAACTTCAATTAGCTCCTTGTAATCAACTTCAAATTCGAAATCTAACCCATCTTTTGAACCTTCATATTTACTTTGTCTTTCCTTACCTTTTCTTTCCTTTCTTCTGTTTTTTTCTGTTTTTATTTCTATTTGCAGCGAAGTTGTTCTCTTCTTTTCTCTGCATCAAATGATTTTGTTTTTTTTTCCTCATATGCAATTCGGATTCATAACTTCACAACTTCACCACTTGGAGCTTTTCATGGTAATAGAGAACTAAGCGCTCCACTTGTACACTTTTAGCTCTTGCAACCCACTTGGCACACACTACACTTGTTGATACAAAAAAAATTTCTTCTTCTTCTTTTTTCCTCTCTGCCAACTGCCCCTATAACTTTGAAACATCCAATAATAAGAAGGAAATTATATGCTCCACTTTTCTTTTCCTCTTGCAACCCAAACTTGATACAAAAATTCTTCAAATTGGCAACTTTTTCTTGTAGGTTGTAAATGCTTGGTTGTCCTCAATTTTTGATAGAATGCTTGCACCCTCCCCCACACTTAAACTTTTGTCCGTCTCGGGCAAAATAACATCAAGAAACATTAAAGTACCCAAGTCTAATGAAAATATATGATGAACACGAAGATTAGGGAAGGAAAATAGAATATAAAGTAGATCAACAAGAAGTATAGCAAAATTGATATGAGAAGGAAAACAAAGTGATTCACCTCTATAAATGTGGTCCAATAATAGAATTATAGCTTTGAAAGAACCTAAGTAAGCTCTAGAGTACAATCACATGTGTATATCACAAATATTAGGCCAATCCTCACTAGGTAAAAAGAATTCATCTCAAGTCATCACTCTAGAGTCCATAACTAAGTAGTACTCAAGCAACCAAGAATTTTCATCCAATGGCTCAAATCCTAAGTTTTAACAACAAAATTTAATTTGCTTTCAAGGGACTCTAAAATGATATAAGAAAATCTAGATGGATACATTTATTCCAACTCATGCAAAGAATAAAATACGAAAGGAATAAAATGGTATCTACAATGACTCTTATTCAATCTACACTAACCAAGCATTTATTAACAAGAACTCATTTTAAAAGAAAATTTTACTTCTAGAAAATATAAAAATGAAACATGCAATGAAACAAAATGCAAGAAGAAACAAACTCCCCTTAATTTCTAGCGGTCAGAGTCGATTAAGAAATAATCTCTATTGCGATAGTGGAGGAGTATGGGTGATCGACAGAGCATTTTTCATGTGATCCATGTCATGGTGCATTGCCCCCCCCCCCCCCCCCCCCCCCACACTTGAACTTCACATAAATATGTTCCGGTGGCCGAAGGCGATTAAGGTACAAGATCCATTTAAGAGGTGGAGTGCTATGGATCAAAGCAATAACAACTCCTCCCTCTTGATGCTTTTTGGAAATCCTTCCAGGAGGTTGGTGTCTGTTTAGATGGAACACCCACTCCAGAAGCCTACGTGACCCTGCAATACCTCCCTCAAGCATGCAGGGTAAGAAAGAAATGAAATAACATCAGTCTCTATATAAAATGTATCCAAAAATGCATCACATCCAATAAAATCAATTTTTGGTACCTCAATGATTTTTTTACAATCAATTCCTACAAAGAATGTATCAAGAATTGTAGCACATTCAACAAAATCAGTTTTAGGTACCTCTATGGAATTTCCACAATTATTATCCACATAAGATGTATCACAACATGCTTCACATTCGACTAAATCAATTTTAGGTGCCTCCACGGGTTTTTCACAATCAATTTCAGCATAAGATGTATCAAGACATGTTTCACAACCAATAAAATCAATAATAGGTACCTCTATAAAATTTTCACAATTATTATCCATATAAGATGTATCACAACATGCTTCACAATCAACAAGATCAATCTCAGGTACCTTATTGAGTTGTTCACAATCAATTTCTATAGAAGATATGTCAATAAATTCATCACAATAAACAAAATCAACCCTAGGTTCCTCCATGAATTTTTCGCACTCAAGCTCTAAATAAGATGTATCAAGAAATATACCACATTCAACAACTTCAACCCTAGGTACCTCTATAGGTTTTTCACAACTAATCTCAGCATAAGATGTATCAAAAGACTCATGGCAACCAACAACATCAATTTTTGATACCTCAATGAATTCTTCCACAGGAATAGGAGGAATATATACCTCATCATGATGTAAAATACCTGGAGGTTCTACAAGAGTAGATGTAACTGTGGTCTCCTCCTGGTCATCCACAAGCTCCATTTCAATCTCAGGTTCTAGTGGACATTCAACTAGCACAGGTGATTCTTGGGTTCTTGCTTCCACCATGCAAGTCCCTATACTTCCCGGCTTGTCCTCTGAATCTTCTAGTGTGTCAGTCAATGGTGGTGGTCCCTGGGGCTCAGTGCAATCCCCTACACCTATAGATTCATCTCCAATGCATGCTTCCTCAGTAATATCTGCAACAACCATATTAGAACAATTAGGACCAACAACAATTATATCATCACAAAATAAAAGATGAGAAGGATCACAAAATAAAAGACTAGAAGGGTCATGTAGAGTTTCAAAAGCAACTTCAAGGCTGTCACAAGTTTTACTATCACTATCCTCCATTGCCTCCACAGCTAATGTATCTTTAGTAGGTATGGGTGGTCCCTGGGGCTCAGTGCAATCCCCTACACCTATAGTATCATCTCCAGCTGAAAGTGAATCAGATTCAGTCTTCAAATTTTTAGACTCCTCTGTAGCTAACACCTCCTCTGTCCCATCTGAGCTTAAACATCCTCTCTGAATATTAATTGAAACTTCATCAATAATTAACTTTGCCTCAACAACCTCATCTGAAATACTCATGCTAATGATAGAAGGATCCTCTCTGGGGTACTGTGGGAATGGTAAAGGAACTTTTGACTCTTCCTCTTGAGCTGAAAATTTTGAAAGTGAACTCTGAACAGGAATTTCAGGAGGAATGCATGTTGTAGGTGCCCTGACTTTAATGATTTCTTCTTCTTCTTCCACCAAAATCGCAAGATCAATTGAAGAAGGACTTAGACTTACACTAGGGTTGCTACCGACTGATGTAGAATCCATCCCAGGGCTGTTTTGAAGTGGAAAATAAGATGCTAAAAAATTTTCAGGAATTTTAGCCCTTGGAATGTTTAGACTTGAAACAACTTCCTTATTCCTCAAAGTTAGTTCACAAGCACACTCCTCAGAATTAATAGTAGCTTGAAAAGGTAATTGTTCTGCTCTTTGGGCTTGCATTTGATTCATTTGATTAACCAATTGTCCAAGGCGTCTTTCATAGTCTTTTAGAGTAGAATCATTTCTTTGTTGTTGCAAGAGTTGTTGTAACATCTCCTCCAATCTTTGTTGTTGAGCCTCACTCTCACTAGAATCCTCTAAGTCTCCTTGATAAGCATAAAACTCTTGTTGGGCTTGAAAGGGTTCATTAGGTTGCTCAAAATTAGAAGTAGGCTGTGAATTCTGAAATTGGAATTGTTGAGGCTGATCAAATGATTGATTTGGTTGTTGGAATTGCTGAAAATTAGGCTGGAAACATGGTTGAAACTGCTGAAAATTGTAGCTCTGAAAATTTTGAATTTGAGTTTGAACTTGTTGTGGTGAGGGCTGAAATTGTGGAGGTTGACAATTCTGATTGTATGGTTGATAACTCTGCTAATTAGGATTGTAACCTTGCTGAAAATTTTGGAATTGTGGTTGAAATTGCTGTGGTGGCTGATTCCAAGGTTGGTTTTGTTGACAATTCGAATAAGACTGCTGAAATTGTTGAAATGAGGTTGAAATTGATAATTGGGTTGCTGAAAATTTGAAAAGGGCTGAGATGGTTGAAAATTCTGCTGAACATTTTGGAATTGAGAATATGGCTGCTGAAAACTCTGACAAGGCTGCTGAAAATTCTGGAAATACTGATACTCTGCCATGGAACTGCATGAATAAGTAGAAAAATTTCCAATAGCTTCTCAAACTTTGATGGTTGCCCCACCTGCAGTCCTGGCCACGAAACAAACAAAATGGCAGTCAATGTATACAAAAAGATAAAGCAAATAAAATGGAATCAAAGAATATAAATATTAAACACAAGCTTAAATTAAACAAACTCAACTAGTTAGTTTCCCGGCAACGGCGCCAAAAATTTGATGAACCCAAAATAGATGTCACGAATGTGAGTCTCAAATTTAGAAATTTATAAAGCTGAAAACCCTTGCTAGCAAAATAGAAATGTAGAATAGGGGCCTCAGGTCGTATTTTTCCAAAGACTAGTTGAATGAATGTTTAATTCGAGCTTGCAAGGTTTTGTCATCAAATGTTTTGGATTTTCTAATAAGATGGGGGTTTTTGCGATAGAGAATTGACAATATGAAACAGAACTGAACTTTGGAACTGAACAGAATGAAATAGACTTAACTAAGCAAGGTAATGAATTTAGGAAGTGCGGAAACTAAACTTAACCTAGTTAACAACTAAGCAATTAAATTCAAACGATGAATTAAAATTTAAGAACTAATTGCAGGGAATTAATTGCAGAGAATTAATTGCAAGGAAACTAACTACAAGGAATTAAAACTAAACAAAGCTATACTTGAAACTTTGACTTGGAATGTAATTGGAACAAGCTAGAACAATGTAAAGAAGGACAAGTTTAAAACCAAATTAATCCTAATTAAACATCAAATCAAGTTTTGATCAAGACTTCCCTTCGCCGTCACACGAAGGATGAGCTATGAACCCCCTAGCTCAAAAACCATTGAAGAAAACTCCCCTGCTCAGCTTGCTGTTGATCTTGTTGTTCTGCTCTCCCTGATCGGTCAACCCGACCGATCAGGTCTTCCTCTGATCGGTCATTGGGCCGATCAGAGACCACTCTGCTCGATCAACCCGATCGGTCAGAAGCTGAAACCCGCGATCTTGTCCTTGCGCAGAGTGTCGATCTCGTTCCAACACCCTCAGATTACCTCAGAGAACCCCTCTTGTAACGCCCGAAAATTCTCAAAACAAATTTTAGAAATATCCTAGAATTAATTCTGAATTTATGGATATTTTTATAGAATTTTTCCATGGACAAATAAGGCAAAAATGAATAAAAATAGAATACACAGTAAAAAAATTTAAGTGAGGTTTGAACCCTGGACCTATATCGTAATAAGAGAATAGACTTACCAATTAGGCTAATCTGTGTTCATTAACATAGATTAGAGGGAAATATAGATAAGGTAAAGTTAGTTAAATTTTTCCATAAGTATAAAAGGGAAACTTAGGATTTTTATATTCATTCTTTTCCCTCACATCTTCTCACCGCCGACTCCCTCTCGCGATTTTTCTTCCTCTTCCCCTCTACTCTTGCCGCCCAAGACAAAGGGGAAGCAAAAGGAAGGTCTCAAGAGGCCCTATTCTCTACGGGGACCCTCGTAGACGCGAGGAAAACGCCAAGAAGCAAGAAGAACGTTGTAGTTCGACGTTCCCTCAAGAATTTCAGATTTTTATTCGTAAGAAAACCTAGCGCAGGAAGTAAGTACCCCTCACCTGCAGTATAAGTAGTTTCGGTTGAGTTTTCGTATGCTTTACTTCCTTGTATATTTGTTTTATGATTAGAAATCGTAAATTATGAGCAAACACGTTGTGCTACCCTTCAGTTTTGGGTCAAGGAGCACGTTAGGTGTTTGTTAAATTGTTCAGTTCAGTTAATGCTATAGAAAGCATTAAAGAATAGAAATTCTTGCTTCAGTTTATTATTGGGTCCAAGGTCCAACGGGATGGGCTCCTAGTTGCCCCTAGGTTTAGATAACCTAGTAAAAGTAAGAATCAGAAGGCAAAAAGAAAAGTATAAAAGAACTATTTTAATTTCAGTTGGCATTGTACCGGACTTTGGTCCAGGGATAGGCTCCATGTTGCCTCTAGGTTTAGATAACCTAGTATGGGATGGGCTCCTAGTTGCCCCTAGGTTTAGATAACCTAGTAGAACCCTAATGGATTCGGGATTTGCTACCTCGGGTTTATTAGGGATGCGCACACAGTTGGTACATTGCCGGGCCCACAGCAGTGATTATTACTTTCACCTACTATATGTATTTAGTTTTCAGAAATTCATTTTAGTATGTGGTGAATATAATAATTAGTTTTATGTTAGTCAGTTTCAGTTCAGATATGTATGCCATGCTATAGCTTAGTTTTCAGTTTTAGTTCAGTATGTGCCATGTCTCAGTTATATGCCAGGATATTCTATGATATGTATTTTAGCATGAGCATAGCATGATTATTTATGGACATGAGCGTGTATTTGCATAACATGTTTTACAAAAGCATAATTCGAGTTTTATAGTTTTGTGAGGCTAGATGGTACTTACTAAGCTTTATGCTTATTAGTTTGCATTTTCTTATACTGCTGATACAGGTAAAAGAAAGCACTAGTAGCGGAGGCGGCGGGCTTGATGCAAAGTGTGTGTGATGGTGGAATTGGAATAAAAGTCTTCGGAATTTGCAAAGCATAGAAATACTCCTTTTTATGCTTCTTTAGTTATTCTGCAATATACTATGAGAACCATGTATTAACTTGTTTAGACTTGTATTTGTGGTGCCTAGTGTACCTAAAGTATCTTATTTACCCGACTTAATATTGGTAATGAATGCTTGAATGTCATGAGTTACTACTTGTGATAGGGTAATTTAGACTCATGTTTACGCTTTAGAAGTAAGAACTTGATAGTTTTGATCTACATGCTAAATACTTAAGATATGTTTGTTCTAAGATTAATGCACCATATAGAATGACATGTAGTAGCTAAGGATGCCTTTAGATAGGAATACTGAATAGTTTCAATAAGAAGTTGATACGAACTTGGCACATTCATGTTATGCTTCTACATGTCGTTTTTGTGATTTCTAAGTTGCTATACATGCTAGAAACCCTCCAAAAACATGTAATAAATACCCTAGAATAGTTGTGGATCTTTATTTATGTCATTATGCTTGTTAAATATGATTTTGGTACATTGTAGCTCAAGTTTGATAAGTTCTGGAAATCTGAAAGCTGGATTTTCAGAACTACCAGTCGACTGGGAAAACACCAGTTGAGTGGTATCGAGCACAAAAATATTCTGTGGCCCGACCAGTCGACTGGGATATAGCAGTCGACTGGTGCTATGTAAAACAAAAGTGGTTGTAGAGCAGCTGGTTAGTGCTTTAGTCATGCAATGCAGAGGTTGGGGGATCGAATCCTGGCCAAGTTAATAAAATTAAAGTTTTTATTTTATTTTGGTTGGTTAATACTTTAAACATGAGTATGAATTGTTAGTTCAGTAAATAGCGAAATAAGAAATTTTAAATTCTCCCAGTTGGTTCAGCATTATCAGAAATCAGTAATTAGTCAGTTAGTAGTAGCGATCCGCCTTAAAGCTTAGTACCAGAAGGTAGGTCGTTACAGAGTGGTATCAGAGCAAGTTCCATCTTTCCTCCTCACACACATCAGCATCAGACCTGCAGCTTCTAAGTAAGAGTATCTCTCACATTACTATATTTTCTTGCTTTCTGAATTATAGTATTTACATGTTATCCATGCTATCTGTGTCCTAGTCAGCTTTTGTTTACAGTTAACGGAAGCATGTTTATAACTCATGACACTTTAATATAGTTATAGTAAATATGCATGTCATCTGTTAATTAGATAATGGCTAGAGGACGCCCAACTAGAAGGGCACTAGCTACTAAGCCTCAATAGGAGGCAACTGACATAGTGACTCCACCTAATCTCGTGGAGATAGTGGCTCAGCTCCAGAGACAGATAGTTGAGCAGCAGCAAGAGATAGCCACTTTAAGGGCTAATCAGCAGACCACACCTACTGCTACGCCAGGACCAAATGTGGAAACCCCAATAGTGATAGAGGTTCCACCTTGAGCACCAATCCCACCAATAGCACCAGAAGCCCCAGCAGTAGGAGCTAGAAGAGAAGCATATATGGTTCAGTGGCAGAAACTCAAACCAGAGACCTTTTCAGGCACTAGTGAACCATGGGATGCACAAGCCTAGTTCAAAACCCTAGAGAGTACCATGGAGCTTCTGGACTGGCCAGAACATGAGAAAGTGAAGTGCGCCTCCTTCTGCCTAGCAGGAGATGCTAAAATGTGGTGGGAAAGGGTGAAGGCCAAGCGAGACATAAATCAGAGGACGTGGGCCAACTTCGAAGCTGAGTTCTTCAAAGAATTCTTTCATATGCGGGTTACTAACCGGCATTATGATGAATTCTCTGAATTTCATCAAGGTAACCTATCAGTAGAGGAAGCCGTGAAGAGATTCAACAGACTGGCTCGCTTGTGCCCTGAATTGCTCAGCACTAAACGAGAGCGAGTCAGGCTAATGCTCAAGATGCTAAGGCCAGAAATAGCATTGAATGTGGCCAGCGGCGTCCATAGGCCGCAAACCTCAGAAGAACTAGTTAGCAGTGCTCTGATCACCAAGCACTACCTGAACAGCATGCAACAGCAGAAGTCAGTCATGATAGGAAGGCCAAGGCAGTTCAGGAACTCAGAAACCCCAGGGCGTTCGCAGAGAAGTTAACTATACCTCCAGATGTACTGAGTGGCCAATTCTTAACCACCCTACCTTCAGGAGAGATTATGGCATCCATGCACTGGCTCCGTGCAGTGCCAATTAGTATAGCAGGCAGAGAGCTTTATGGTGATCTGATAGTGCTGGATATGACTGATTATGATGTCATTTTTGGAATGGACTTCCTAATCAAGTACGGTGCCTCCATAGAATGTCGTAAAAGGAAAGTCATATTCCAACCTGAAGAAGGAGTGCAGTTTGAATACATCGGAGAACCCAAGAGAAAGGCCAAGAATTTTCTCTCAGCTCTAAAAGCACAGAAACTGCTGGATTCAGGATGTACCGGATTTCTAGCACAGGTAGTCAATACCGAACAAGAGAAAGACCAAAAGCTAGAAGAGGTCCCAGTGGTATGTGACTACCCAGCAGTCTTCCCCGACGAGTTACCAGGCTTAGCGCCAGACGGGGAGATAGAGTTTGAGATAGATCTCATTCTAGGTACCAATCCCATTTCAAAAGCACCCTACCGCAACAGAATTAAGAGAACTTCAGGAGCAACTACAGGAGCTGCTTGACAAGGGCTTCATACGCCCTAGTCGTTCACCTTGGGGAGCTCCCGTATTGTTCGTGAAGAAGAAAGACGGATCCATGCGCGTGTGTATAGATTACCGGGCGTTGAATCAAGTCACCATCAAGAACAAATATCCCTTGCCAAGAATTGACGACTTGTTCGATCAGCTAAAGGGAGCAGCAGTGTTCTCAAAAATAGACTTGAGATCGGGATATCACCAAGTGAAAGTTAAAGAAGGTGACATCCCCAAGACAGCTTTCAGAACAAGATACGGACACTATGAGTTTGTAGTTATGCCTTTTGGCGTAACGAACTCTCCAGCGACTTTTATGGACCTTATGAACAGAGTGTTTGTAACATCCAATAATTTCCTGGTACTATTAGGGATTTTTAGGAATTTTTCTAGCATTTTTCGGAATATTATAGCATTTTTTCGGATCAAAATAAGAAAAAACAATGAAAGGGGTCGAGTGGGGATCGATCCCACGACCACAAGGAAACAGTTACTTGAGCGAATCCAAGGAACCAGCTGGGCTAGGGTATCAAGCACAGAAAAGGATAAAACGAAATAATATTATAGTTGATTTAGCCCGTTTCATGAAGAGATATTAAAACTTCCACTTAAGTTGGGTTAAGACCCCATTAGGATTTCGGGAGGCCGCGCGAGCAGAGGAAAGGGGCTGCGAAAATGGGGAGAAAGGGGGAGTTTTCTTCTTCCTTCTTCTTCCTCTTGAAGTAGAAAACCTAGGGCTTCTTCCCTAGGGCCAAGGGTGGAGTTTTTCTTGCAAAGGAAGAGGAAAAGAGCCCTACACTAGAAATTTCGAGATACTTAGTGAGTTTTCTTCAAGAAAAGTGTAAGTAAATCACTCACCTGCAATAGAAGTTGTTTCGCCATGTATTTCTCATTGTGGAACCATGTTTGTGATCTAAATGCATGCTTTAAGATTATGGTTTTCTTATTTGTGTGTTTTAAGTTCATAAAGAATACATGTTTTATCATAGAATATGGATTGGAGTATGTTTTTATGTATGTGACCTAAGTATGACAAGAGTAAGTTCTTGAAAAGTTCCAAAAAGGAGTTTTGGGATTAAGGGCACGCAAGGTGCTCGATGAAAGTTCCAAGTAAGAAAAGGTAAAGGTTTATAGTGCAAGATTTATGAAAAAGAAAGTTAGCTTGATAAATACAAGCATTATGAGTAAGAAAGTCCCAAAAATGAGTTTTGGGGTTTAGGGCACGCAAGGTGCTCGATGAAAGTTTCAAGTAAGAAAAGGTAAAGGTTTATAGTGCAAAGTTTATGAAAAAGAAAGTTAGCTTGATAAATACAAGCATTATGAGTAAGAAAGTATTTTACTTTTGTAAAGTGACATGTACCGGGTAAATGAGAGGCCCACAGAAAGTAAGAAAGAAGCTCTAATAGGGTGCGGTGGCTAGCTACCCCGAAACCTATTAGGGATGCGCGCATTGGTACACTGATACCAGGTACATTGTCAAGGCCTGAGAAAGTTGATTATTATTTTAAAGTATATGAGTATATGTAAGTGTTTCAATTTCCTTAAGTGTATGTTTTGTTATGTATGATAACATGGTTATGTTATAAGCATGTTAAAGGGAAAGAGCAAAGAAGTTGTGTTTTAAAGTATGGAAATGTATCATTAGTAAGTTTCAAAAGAAATTATGAGCATGTTAGATTTGCCAATGTTTTAGTGCTAGTAAATGTTTTCAAGTATGATTGAGCATGATAAGTATATGAAAGTTTCCATGTGTATGTATTTCAAAGTGCATGTGTTTTGAAGCAAGCATTATTTGAAAAGAGCATGTTTATCCCTTATCGTTGAATTTGTGAGTTAGGATTTACTTACTAAGCATTTTGCTTATTAGTTGCATTTCCTTCTATTGCAGACAAAGGTAAAGAAAAAGCATAAGTTAAGGAGGTGAAGGGACTTGCATTGATGTTCAGTGGCGGCGAAACCATGGAAGAGATCATTGGGCTAAGTCTTGTAGAACATGTGTTTTGGTGTTTCGAAGTGGTAGAATGAATGACTTTGTTTAAACCTTGCATAGATACAAAATTTGGTACAAACTCTAGTCTAAAGTTCACATAGATTTTGATAGCTTATTTACTTCCGCAAAAGTCCTAATTTCAAGTTTATGAAGTTGTTTTGATTGGCTAAAATGTTTAGAAAACTAGTATAGAGTATAGAAATGTTGTTATGTCTTTGTATGACTTGAAAGTATATGTTTTGTGGATGGATGGAGATGAGTTTCAGGTCTGAAATGCAGGTTTTCAGGCGTGCCAGTCGACTGGTACAGGACCAGTCACCTGCCCTATCGAACAGTAGCTTCTGTTCGATGCACCAGGCGACTGCCAAAAGGCCAGTCGCCTGGTACCAGTCGACTGCTATATAGCAGTCGACCGGTACCATTAAAGAGAAGTTGTGTAGAGCAGTTGGTTAGTGCTTTATTGTTACAACTAAGAGGTCTAGCGGTCAAATCTTGGCCAAGCTAATAAAATTAAAGTTGTTTTGTTTTTTTTGGAAAAAAAAGAGAAGGAAGAAAAAAAAATTTAGCGAGTTAAGGGAAGTCAAGTAGTAGTAACTTAAAGTTTTTTAGTATGAAAAAGGTGGGTCGTCACAGAGTGGTGTCAGAGCAAAGTTCCATCCTTCCGCCACACTGACATCAAGCATCAATCCTGCCGCCTGCCAAGTAAGAAGTTCATATGTTATAGTTTTGCATGCTTTTCATTATTGACTGCTAGTATCAGTAAGTGCATGATGAAGAAGTTCATATGTTATAGTTTTGCATGCTTTTCATTATTGACTGCTAGTATCAGTAAGTGCATGATGAAGAAGTTCATATGTTGTAGTTTTGTATACTTTTCATTATTGACTGCTAGTATCAGTAAGTGAAAGATGATAACGAAGTATGTTAGTATTATTATATACTAATATGTGCATGGAGATAATGAAGTAAGTTAGTAAGGAAGTATGTTAGCTTTATTATATGCTATTATGTGCATGATCAGTATATGCTATATGAGTAAGATGACATGATATGACATATCATGATATGAGTATGATGATATGAGAATGATGATAGTGAAGTAAGTTAGTAAGAGATAATGAGCTTTTATTTTCTTTATGATATAAAGTAAAAGAATATCAAGAGGACGTCCTAGATGATATAAAGTAAGAGACTGTTAAGAGGAAGTCCTAGAAAGGCCCAAAACGAGGAGCATGCTCCTAGAGGGCAAGAGGCAGAGTCTGTACCACCACCAAATCTCTTAGAGGTGGTGGCGCAGCTACAAAGACAGTTAGCAGAGTAGCAGCGAGTTATTGCCACCATTATAGCTAACCAGTAGGCCACTCCTGTTACCCCGTTGGTGGCGAATGTAGTGGCACCAGTTGTGACCAAGGGCCCATCGGTTACTTCTGTAATCCCGGCAAGGGGGGGTAAAGCAAGAAGCGCACCCCATTCAGTAGAAGAAACTGAAGCCAGGGAACTTCCCAGGCACAAGCAAACCATGGGATGCTTAAGCATGGTTCAAAACGTTGGAAAGAATAGTAGAGCTACTGGATTGGCCTGAGGTAGAGAAGATAAAGTGTGCATCTTTCTACCTTACGGGAGATGCTAGAATGTAGTGGGAGAAAGTTAAGGCCAAGAGAAGTGTCAGTTAGACGACATGGGCCGACTTCGAGATTGAGTTCTTCGAAGAATATTTTCACATGCGAGTGAACAACAAGCATTATGATGAATTCACGAAGTTCAGACAAGGAGAACAATCCGTGGATGAAGCAGTGAAGATGTTAAGCGGTTAGCTCATCTGTGCCCAGAGCTAGTTAGCATAGAAAAAGAGATAGTTAGACTAATGCTCAAGATGTTAAGGCCTGAGATAGCGTTAAAGGGGGCTAGCGGTGATAAGAGGCCGCAACCCTCCGAAGAACTAATAAGTAGTGCTTTGATCACTGAGCACTACTTAAATAGTATAAAGGCCACCAGAAAGGTTGAACGATGAAGTTCTTAACAACCTTACTGTCAGGGGACGTAATGGCCTCTACTCAGAGGCTAAGGGCAGTACCAATCTGGATTTCCAACCGAGAGCTCTACAGTGACTTGGTAGTCCTTGAGATGAAGGATTACGATGTCATTCTAGGGATGGACTTCTTGAGCAAGTACAATGCTTCTATAGACTGCCGCAAGAGAAAAGTCAAGTTCACACCAGAAGCAGAACCTTCATTTGAGTTTATTGGAGACCCAAGGAGAAAGACAAAGAGGTTCTTATCTACCTTACAAACTCAGAGAATGTTAGATAATCGATGTTCTGGTTATTAGCGCATATAGTAGATGCAAGGCAAAGAGAAGAGTTAAAGTAAAAAGAGGTACGGGTAGTCTGTGACTATCCAGAGGTGTTTCCTGAAGAGTTACCAGGACTCCCTCCCAATCGAGAAATTGAATTTGAAATTGAGTTGGTTCCAGGATCCAACCCAATTTCAAAGGCACCTTATCGCATGGCACCAGCAGAACTGAAAGAGCTGCAAAAACAGTTACAAGAGCTGCTCGACAAGGGTTTCATCCGCCCTAGTCATTCACCCTGGGGAGCTCCTGTGTTGTTCGTCAAGAAGAAAGATGGATCTATGCGAATGTGCATAGATTATCGAGCTTTGAATAATGTAACCATCAAGAACAGATATCCTTTACCAAGGATAGATGATTTATTTGATCAGCTGAAGGGAGCTATAGTGTTCTCCAAGATAGATCTGCGATCAGGTTACCATCAGCTCAGAGTGAAGGAGAGTGATGTGCCAAGGAATGCTTTCAGTACAAGATATGGGCACTATGAGTTTGTGGTCATGCTCTTTGGAGTGACAAACGCCCCTGCGACGTTTATGGATCTAATGAATAGAGTGTTCAAGGACTTTCTTGACAAGTTCGTCCTTGTCTTCATTGATGATATCCTAGTGTATTCAAAGACTCAGAAAGAACATGAAGAACACCTGAAGATAGTGTTGCAAACCTTACACCAGAAGGAGTTGTACGCCAAATTCTCAAAGTGTGAGTTTTGGCTTGATCAGGTGGCCTTCCTAGGCCACATCATTTCCAAGGAAGGTATTATGGTAGACCCAGCCAAGATTGAAGCAGTTAGTAACTGGAGTCGACCAAGGAATGCCAGTGAGATAAGAAGTTTTCTGGGTTTGGCAGGGTACTACAGAAGGTTTGTGGAGGACTTTTCAAAGATAGCTTCTCCACTTACAGCCCTTACCAGAAAGAATAAGAAGTATGAGTGGACTAAAGACTGTGAGCAAAGTTTCCTTGAGTTGAAGAAGAGACTGACCAGCGCTCCTATCCTTACAGTACCCGAAGGTGATAAGAGCTTTGATATATACAGTGATGCATCAAAAGCTAGGACTTGGAGCAGTCCTTATGCAAGAAGGCAAAGTCATAGCTTATGCTTCCAGAAACTCAAGGACNTGCACTTTTAACTTTCTAACGGGAAAAACATGCGGAAAAACCACCTCTTACTGCAGGTGAGCAGTACTTACATTGATATCTTGGACTTACAACCAAAATTGACGTCTAGGGCTCGGGAGAAACTTGAGATCTCGATGAACCGTTCGCGCCTACGCGTTCCTCTCGTCGAGACGAACGAAACGCTCCGCACCCTTTGGTTCTTCCTTGGCCGGCGCACCCTTAGAGGAGGAGAGGAGGTGTGGGGCGTGCGCCCAAGAGAGGGGAAGAGGGGGGGTCGGCGTGAGGGCTTGGGCGAGGGAGAGAGGGTTTAGGTTGAGAGAAAATAAAATTCCTCACTTTAATGATCTATTTATACTTAGGGTATTTAAGTCCAACTTTATAACTTAACTTAATATTTCTCTATTTTTTTTTAGCACACCCCTGCTGGGGCTCCTGGTTAACCCGACCAACTTAAGTCGTTGATCCCACGGGAGGTCTCGGGTTCAAAACTCATCTAGGCAACTTTTTGCCGAAAACTCTATTTCTTTTAATAAAAATACTAAATGGACTCGGAAAATTCCCTAAAAATATTCTAAAAATTCCTAAAAATATCTAGAATATTTCTAAAACATTTCTAACTAATTTCAAAGACTTTAAGGACTTAAAGTGGAACTTTTGGGGCGTTACAGGGGTCGTTGGGCCTGATATGATTTTATATCAGGCCCAATGTGGGCCTGATAATTCATATTAGGCCCAATGGGCCCAATATTAAAATTTTTTTTCGATTCTTTGTTATTATATTTTAACACCTTGGAGAAGTCCAAATAAACAATGAATAGCATATATATTTGAACTCCTTGTAACCTTAGAAAACTACCAAAACTGAAATTTTTGCAATCGGAGCTCTCTATGTCAAATCTGTGGGTTTGACTAAAATCCACTTATTTAACCTAGAGAACTCCAATTGTAAAAAATTTCAGTTCTCGTGGATTTCTGAGGTTACGAGGAGTTCAAATATGTTATCCATTGTTTATTTGGACTACTCTGAGGTGTTAAAATATAATAATAAAGAATAGAAAAAAAATCTAATATTGGGCCCATTGGTCATGATATGAATTATATCAGGCCTACATTGGGCCTGATTGTTGGATCGAGAGAAACGATAGAGGGGGTGAATATCGTTATACGCTTTTCGGATAAATAATAGAGCAAGTACGCAGCGGAATCAAAACAATCGCGAACACAGGTAGTTTTACTTGGTTCGGAGCCTAGGTCGACTCCTACTCCAAGGCCCACGGTCGTTGACCGTTTTCTACGGGCAATTCTATAAGTGTGCAAATCAGTTTACAAGATTGAATTTACAAGTATAGCAAAAGTAAACTTTAAAAATAAAGACTCTTCTTTTACCGACGTCCGATGTAGGTTGTCTTTTCAGAGCAGCGGGACATCGTCGACTCTTGAGTTTTGAGTCGGAAGGTTTCCGGAGCAGAGCGTGGGAGCAGAAGAGAGTGTATGCGTTGGAAAGAATGATTGTTGAAGCCTTGGGGTCAAGGACCCTTTTTATAGCACCTGGGGGCGCCCGGAACGTCGGAGGCACCCCCCCACGTGTCAACCGATCCGAGTTTCTCTCGGTCAGCTCTGATCCCTTCAAACTCGGGATTAGATCTTGACTGGGGGCGCCCGGGATGCTGGGGTGCCCGGATTGACCGGGTCAACTCTCATCCGTTGGCTTCTCGCTGGTTTGCTTCGCTGGCTTGACCTGGGGGCGCCCGGGAGCACGGGGGCGCCCGGGAGCATGGGGGGCGCCCGGGAGCATGGGGGCGCCCCGCCCATAAGCTGCCGAAGCTCACCTTGCTTTACTTTGTTTTGTGTTCACCTTGGGGGCGCCCAGGACACTCCGGGCGCCCTGGTCAGCTGCTGCCTCACTCCTTTAAGGCTCTCTGAGCTGCAGACACTCGTTCCTTCGGTCCTGCATCCAGGGTTAGTCCAAAACAACATAAAGCAATAAGATGTTAGTTTATACAGCCTTAGCTGTCTTGGTTCTGACTTTGGGCCTCCAAAATGGAGCCCTAGGTCGAACCGACGCCTACTATTCCCTCAACGGGGATCGCATCCTCACCTACTCCTCTCGGGAGAATGTACCTGATGCCAACCGGCTCCTCCGGTTAGACTTTTGCCTAGCGGTCCTTCGCTAGGTCTTGGATACCAAGCTGTCCTTCGCCTGGTGCCTGGCAGTCCTTCGCCAGGTCTTCAGAGCCAAGCTGTCCTTCGCCTGGTGCCTAGCAGTCCTTCGCTAGGTTTTCAGTACCAAGCTGCCCTTCGCTTGGTGCCTAGCAGTCCTTCGCTAGGTCTTTGTATCCTGACATTCCTTCGCCAGGTGCCTAGCAGTCCTTCGCTAGGGCTTTGACTGCACACTTGGGTAACTTGTTAGACACACAATATACCTTAACTTTTGAACCATGTTGCCGTTATCAAAATACAGGTTTGACTTGGCTGCTTTCTGCACCAACACTGATATGGTTCCATATCAGACCCAACGTGGTTCCATATCAGGCCTAATGACCCTAATGTGTGATTTTTTTTCTTGATTCTTCATTATTATATATTAACACCTTGGAGAGGACGATATAAATAATGGATAACAAATTTAAACACCTTGTAACCTCAAAAATCCACGGGAATTAAAATTTTTGCAATCAGAGCTCTCTAGGTCAAATTAGTGGATTTTGACCAAAAACCACTGATTTGCCCTAGAGAGCTCCGATTGTTAAATTTTCAATTTTCATGGATTTCTTAGGTAATATGGATCTCAAATATGTTATTTATTGTTTATTTTAACCTGTATAAGGTGTTAAAATGTAATAACAGAGAATTGAGAAAACAAATCACACCTTGGGGTCATTGGGCCTGCTATGGATTCCATATCAGCACCACGTTAGGCCAGATGTGTAACCATATCAGGCCCACATTGTGCCTGATATGATTTTATATCAGGCCTAACGTGGGCCTGATATAATTGATATCAGGCCCAATGGAGCCAATATTACACTTTTTTTTCGAATCTTCGTTATTACATTTTAATTCCTCGGAGAAGTCCAAATAAACAGTGGATAGCATATTTGAACTCCTTGTAACATAAGAAATCCAGGAGAACAGAAATTTTTGCAATTAGGCTCTCTAGCTCAATTAGTGGGTTTTGGTCAAAACACACTGATTGTGCTAGAGAGCTCTAATTTCACAAATTTTAGTTCCCGTGAATTTCTGAGGTTACAAGGAGTTTAAATATGCTATCCATTGTTTATATGGACTTCTCCGAGGTGTTAAAATGTAATAACGAAGAATCGACAAAAGAATCTACAATTGGGGCCGATATGAATTATATCAGGCCCAACGTAAGCTTGATATGGTTCAATATCAGGCCCAACGTGACCTGATATGATTTCATATTAGTCCCAACGACCCTAATATGTGATTTTTTTTCTCGATTCTTCGTTATTAGATTTTAACACCTCGGAGAGGTCAAAATAAATAATGAATAACTTATTTAAATGCCTTGTAACCTCAGAAATTCACGGGAATTAAAATTTTTACTATTGGATCTCTCTAGGTTAAATCAGTGGATTTAGACCAAAAACTACTGATTTGACCTAGAAAGCTCCGATTATAAAAATTTTAGTTTCTGTGGATTTTTGAGGTTTTATGGAGTTCAAATATGTTATTTATTGTTTATTTCGAACTCTCTATGGTGTTAAAATATAATAACAGAGAATCAAAAAATATCACACATTGGGGTCGTTGGGCCTGATATGATTTTATATCAGGCCTAACGTGGGCTTGATATAATTCATATCAAGCCCAATGGGTCCAATATTAGACTTTTTTTCTCAATTTTTTGTTATTACATTTTAACATATCAAAAAAGTCCAAATAAATAATGGATAGCATATTTGAACTCCTTGTAACCTCAAAAATTCACAAAAATTGAAATTTTTGCAATTGGAGCTCTCTAGGTCAAATCAGTAGGTTTTCACCAAAACCCATTGATTGACCTATAGAGCTCTGATTTCACAAATTTTAGTTCTCGTGGATTTTTAAGGTTACAAGGAGTTCAAATATGCTATCCATTATTTATTTGAACTTCTCCTTGGTGTTAAAATGAAATAACAATGAATCAAGTAAAAAAATCTAATATTGGCCCCATTCACACTACAAGAAAAATACTTTTCCGCAGCGCGTTATTAATAGCGCACATTAAAAGTGTAGGATCGGGTTGGTCCGGCTAGAGGGGGGTGAATAGACGGTTTAAGAAATAAAACAAGAGGGCACTCGTCTTTAAGAAAAACTTGGTTGCAACTTGGTCGTTGCTTCCAAGACGGTTAACGCTCAATCAGAAAATCTCCTTGTGGCGGAGAAGCCTTACAACTGAAGCACACTTAGACTTAAAGAAATTACAGAAAGAATTACATTGAATCTAAATCTCTATGCCTATTTATAGGTTGAGTGATATGATCTTGATTGTTGATACAAGATTGAGTTGCATCTTGATCGTAGATCTAAGATTATCTCAACCAGATTTTAAACTCAAAGTTTTGACTTTAATCGGCTTTAATCCGATTGGTTTGTAAGTCGATCCCTTTGTGATCCACGCTTCAACGGCTCCTTTAAACTTGATAAGTTTTGACTTCTTCATCCACGCTTCAACGGCTCCTTTGAAATCACACATGTGATTAAAAAAAGCTTTAATTAAACTTCTTCATCCACGCTTCAACGGCTCAAAGCTTTAATATAAAAGCCCTTTTTTTTTAACGCCCTTTAAAAAGCTTTTAATTAAATATAAAAGCTTTTTTTTAACGTCCTTAAAAAAAAGCTTTTAATTAAAAACTTTAATATAAAAGTTTCTATAAATTAAAGTCCTTATAAAAGCTTTTATAAACTTTTCAGGTATTTTTTGTTACTGATTATGAGTTATTAATTATTATGAAAAATGGCTATGCAGCTCCAAAAGATAATGAAGGAAAGATCAAGAATCCTGACTCCTGGAATAAGAAGGAGCAAGTAGACGCAGTTGCTAACGGAAAGGCAGAATTCCATCTGCTGATCGTCCTCCCAGAGCAAGATGTCAACCGGATCGGTAAGTACGAATCGGCGAAGGAACTTTGGGAAAAGTTTCTCGAACTGCACGAAGGCACCTCGGAGGCAAAGCTGGCGCGACGAGATGTTCTTCGAAGCCGACTAACAAATCTCCGGATAGAAGATGGAGAATCTGTTGCGAGATTGCATGCTAAGGTAAAAGAACTAATCACAAGCCTCGAAAATCTCGGAGAAACAGTGACCACCCGCGATGCACAAAGGTATGCGCTAAACGCATTTCCGAGAACCCCGGAATGGACCTCGATAATCGGCGCATATTATATTTCAAAAGATTTAGAGGTAAGTACGTTAGAACAGTTATTTTCTATTCTAGAACTTCATGAATCTCGTTTTGTAGAAAAGAACAGAAAAGCAGACAACGTCGCACTGAACACAAGGAAGATCCAACTCGACGAAGAATCTTCAGCAGACGATGAAGAAACAGCACTAGCGGTAAGAAAGTTGTGTAAATTCATTAATACTAATCGCTCTAAAACGGTGCAGAGAAAGAAGAAACGCACGATCCGATGTTACAACTGCAACGAGGAGGGACACCTGAAAGATCAGTGCCCCAAACTCAAGAACCAGCCAAAGAAGAAAAAGCCACTAAAAGCTACCTGGGACAAGACTTCGTCAGATGAATCGGAAGCCGAAGAATTCGTTGGACTTGCACTGATGGCAAGTCACCAAGATGAAGATGAAGAAAGTACCTCGGAAGAAAGTAGCAACGAAGGGGAAATCCCTAACTTCGAAACTGACCCGGTAAGTGAGGTATGCCTACTTCCACCTGCTCGAATTTACTCTATACTAAAATCTATGCTAAAGTCGATGAATAAATTAGAAATAGCAAACTCTGAATTAAAAGAAAAATTAGTCACTCAATGCTCATCTGATCTATCTGACCAACTGAAAATAGAGAATGAAAATTTAAAAAATTTAGTAGAAAAATTAGAAAATGATATTGCATGTTTAAGAACTAAAAAGAATTTTTATCCTGAAGATCTGAATTGGTATGTTAAAAATCACAGGGGTCAACTTAGAAAAGTGACCAAGAACTATATTCCTCCTAGATTTTTAATTAACCATATAGATAGGAACTTATTTTGGGTTCCAAAGTCTATTTTAAGTTGATTATTTTTCTTTCTATTACATATGCGCTTAAAAAAAACTTTTAAATAAAAACTTTAATATAAAAATTTCTATAAATTAAAGTCCTTTAAAAAGCTTTTAATTAAAAGCTTTAATATAAAAGCTTTTATAAGAGACTTTAATTCGCCGTCGTGATCCAAGTCAAAGGCAACTTGGTTGACTATTCGTAAGTAGATCTTCTGGGTGATTTCTGACCAACCGGAGTTAGGCTCACTCGAACCCGACTCTGACCTTTCGCCCCTCGAGCGCGCTTCCTTCCGTCTTCTCGTCCCTCGGACATCGCGTACATCCTTCTTGGTCCACCGGCGTACTCTTCCGCAACTTTCGCGTCCCTCAGATTGCA
Source organism: Boesenbergia rotunda (assembly GCA_024364735.1). Classification (NCBI taxonomy): domain Eukaryota; kingdom Viridiplantae; phylum Streptophyta; class Magnoliopsida; order Zingiberales; family Zingiberaceae; genus Boesenbergia; species Boesenbergia rotunda. The sequence goes on from JAGFNQ010002425.1 coordinate 189,694, forward strand.
CCGAGCCCGTCAGCTCACTTCCCTGTGCAATCCTTCTTGTCCGCTGCGTCTTACGCTCGACTTCCTCCGTACCTAAGTTCCTGCACACTTAGCAGAGGGATTAAAACCAACAGGACCTAACCTAACTTAGTTGATCACATCAAAATCAACCGGGGCACCAACAATCTCCCCCTTTTTGATGTGCATCAACCCAAGTTTAGTTAGGGATAAACCAAAAAATAAGGAATTTAGTAAAACTAAATTAAGCAGTTAAGCATAGGAAAAAATATTGACATGCAAAACTATCATCTCCCCCTGAACTTCAGGCTACTCTCCCCCATTGATCACAGCAAAAATAGGGAAAGAAAAATATTAATATCAAACACCTTTTGATTTAGTAATTCGAAATTTAATGTTTAAAATTCAAAAATTGACTTATAAAATTAAAAAAAATTTGACAGATTCAACATCTGATGTAAAGATTCTAAAAATTTGGATCTGGTCAAAATATCCTTCTATCGATTTTTTTTAAATAAAAATCGGATTTTAGTAAAATATTTACAGAAAATTAAAATATCAATTAAAAAATCTGAAAAAAATTCTTCGTAGATAGACAACAAGATTATGCATTTGGAAAAGTTAGAGATATAATTTTTATTTAGTAACAATTAATCAAACTAAATTTCCTAATATAAAAAAAATGTCAGATAATTAAGCACATATGTAATAGAAAGAAAAATAATCAACTTAAAATAGACTTTGGAACCGAAAATAAGTTCCTATCTATAGGGTTAATTAAAAATCTAGGAGGAATATAGTTCTTGGTCACTTTTCTAAGTTGACCCCTGTGATTTTTAACATACCAATTCAGATCTTCAGGATAAAAATTCTTTTTAGTTCTTAAACATGCAATATCATTTTCTAATTTTTCTACTAAATTTTTTAAATTTTCGTTCTCTATTTTCAGTTGGTCAGATAGATCAGATGAGCATTGAGTGACTAATTTTTCTTTAAATTCAGAGTTTTCTATTTCTAATTTATTCATCGACTTTAGCATAGATTTTAGTATAGAGTAAATTCGAGCAGGTGGAAGTAGGCATACCTCACTTACCGGGTCAGTTTCGAAGTTAGGGATTTCCCCTTCGTTGCTACTTTCTTCCGAGGTATTTTATTCATCTTCATCTTGGTGACTTGCCATCAGTGCAAGTCCAACGAATTCTTCTGCTTCCGATTCATCTGACGAAGTCTCGTCCCAGGTAGCTTTTAGTGGCTTTTTCTTCTTTGGCTGGTTCTTGAGTTTGGGGCACTGATCTTTCAGGTGTCCCTCCTCGTTGTAGTTGTAACATCGGATCGTGCGTTTCTTCTTTCTCTGCACCTTTTTAGAGCGATTAGTATTAATGAATTTACACAACTTTCTTACCGCTAGTGCTGTTTCTTCATCGTCTGCTGAAGATTCTTCGTCGAGTTGGATCTTCCTTGTGTTCAGTGCGACGTTGTCTGCTTTTCTATTCTTTTCTACAAAACGAGATTCATGAAGTTCTAGAATAGAAAATAACTGTTCTAACGTACTTACCTCTAAATCTTTTGAAATATAATATGCGTCGATTATCGAGGTCCATTCCGGGGTTCTCGGAAATGCGTTTAGCGCATACCTTTGTGCATCGCGGTTGGTCACTGTTTCTCCAAGATTTTCGAGGCTTGTGATTAGTTCTTTTACCTTAGCATGCAATCTCGCAACAGATTCTCCATCTTCTATCCGGAGATTTGTTAGTCGGCTTCGAAGAACATCTCGTCGCGCCAGCTTTGCCTCCGAGGTGCCTTCGTGCAGTTCGAGAAACTTTTCCCAAAGTTCCTTCGCCGATTCGTACTTACCGATCCGGTTGACATCTTGCTCTGGGAGGACGGTCAGCAGATGGAATTCTGCCTTTCCGTTAGCAACTGCGTCTACTTGCTCCTTGTTATTCCAGGAGTCAGGATCCTTGATCTTTCCTTCATTATCTTTTGGAGCTGCATAGCCATTTTTCATAATAATTAATAACTCATAATCAGTAACAAAAAATACCTGCATCTTCCGTTTCCATGCCGCGAACTCCCCCTCAAATTTAGGCAGGTATATTGCTGGTCCAACCATCTTAAAATTTGCTGGTCCAACCATCTTGAAATCACACATGTGATTAAAAAAAGCTTTAATTAAACTTCTTCATCCACGCTTCAACGGCTCAAAGCTTTAATATAAAAGCCCTTTTTTTTAACGTCCTTTAAAAAGCTTTTAATTAAATATAAAACTTTTTTTTAACGTCCTTAAAAAAAAGCTTTTAATTAAAAACTTTAATATAAAAGTTTCTATAAATTAAAGTCCTTTAAAAAGCTTTTAATTAAAAGATTTAATATAAAAGCTTTTATAAGAGACTTTAATTCGCCGTCGTGATCCAAGTCAAAGGCAACTTGGTTGACTATTCGTAAGTAGATCTTCTGGGTGATTTCTGACCAACCGGAGTTAGGCTCACCCGAACCCGACTCCGACCTTTCGCCCCTCGAGCGTGCTTCCTTCCAGCTTCTCGTCCCTCGGACGTCGCGCACGTCCTTCTTGGTCCACCGGCGTACTCTTCCGCAACTTTCGCGTCCCTCAGATTGCACCGAGCCCGTCAGCTCACTTCCCCGTGCAATTCTTCTCGTCCGCTGCGTCTTACGCTCGACTTCCTCCGTACCTAAGTTCCTGCACACTTAGCAGAGGGATTAAAACCAACAGGACCTAACCTAACATAGTTGATCACATCAAAATCAACCGGGGCACCAACAAAAAGCATGTTGTTAATTGTATTATTAACGGCATGCATATTGATGTGCGCTGTTAATACCATACATTTTTTTTAAAAGAAGAAGCATCAACGGCATACATTAAAAGCAAGCTGTTAATGCTATTATTAATAGCATATTAACGTACGCTGTGAATAAATAATAACAACGACAGCATACAAAAATTGGTACACTGCTAATGCATCTATTTATTATATGTGATATGCTACAAATAAAATTGCAAATAATCACTATTTTATTGTTTTATTATTTTCCTTATTTTCATTTTTTCCATATTTTTTCTTATTTTTTTTTTCTGTTTTTCCCTTATTTATTCTTTTCCATTATTTCCTTATTCTATTTCTCTCCTAAATCCCTCGCGCCTCCCTCCTCATCCCGATCGCGCCTCTTATTTCTCTTTGCGCCGTTTATTTCCCAAAATCCTCACGATTCCGCCCCAACTCATCGCCCCTCATCGCTCAACTCTCCGCCTCCTCACTACCTCCTCGCTGCCTCCTCACAGACGCCGGCAGACTCCCGCCCTCTTCTTCTCCATCTTCTCCGCTTCCTCCTCACAGACGCCGGCAGACTCCCTCCCTAGGGCTTCTTGAAAGACTGCGCCATCTTCTCCGAAATACTCACGGTATCTTATTCGGGTTGCGCTAGGGCTTCCAGGTTAGTTTTTGATCTGAAAGACTGATGTATATTTGTTGTTTGGGCTGCTCTAGGTCTTCTTGATTGGTATGTGTTCTGAAAATAATTGTAAAATGCTGAAATAAAGTATATTGGCGATCAAAGTACTTTTGTTTTTTTATGTTTTGTAAATATAAGAACATTCTTTTGAGTGAGTATACTTTTTTCATGGTAAAGTAAAGTTGCTGCATCTAAATAACTTCAAGTGTATGAAAATTTTGAGGGAGTATACTTTTTTCAAAGTAAAGTTTCATGAAAATTTTGTGATCTTTGTATGAAGTATTTTATTTCATATAATGTTACAGTTTTAATTTTGTTTGAGCTTTTATGGATCTTTCTGTTAGTGATATGAGAGAAGTGTCCTAAGGCAATCACCTTATGATTATAAAACATTTATTTTAATAAATGATAATTCACTATTTGAGTATACATGCTTGTGTATTTGGTTGGGATCTTAAACTCATCTACTGAATGTCCGCAATACAACTCACAGCATAAGAGAATTTGTGATGGGATCACAACTAGTGATTATCTCTAAATGTGCAAATGTGAAGTATTGAAAATATCCCTAGTCGATGAATTGATAAATACGGACACTATCAATTCTGTTGAGACTAGCATGAGTTATTCTCTAATCAGCTGATTCTCACTGGCTGGTGACATTGGGATGTCCGGAGATAAACATGGGTGCTAGTTAAGGGAACTAGTTCATTGGAGTGACTAGCTGTAAGACTTCATATGGAATCTATCTATAGAAATGTCAATGAAGTTCTTACTGCAGCTTAAGTGCGATGTTCCTTTGACTTGTGGTGTTCAAGTCATCTTGGTCATGGAGACTTATACTTCACATCTTAAGCAAGCATCTCCAAGGAGGTGTGGACCCAGGATGATTGGGTATAAGCCGAAGTGCCCGAAGATGTTTGAACAACCTACAAAGGATTCACCACTCCTTGCGAGGAGATGTATACCCAGGCCTATCGTCGGATTGTTACTCAAAACCTCTGGCCAGAGTATATCATGTTTGGAGTACGAGTCTCTTAAATACATGAGAGTAATTAGAAATCCAAAGGACGAGAAAGACATTACTTGGGCTAGGTGTGACGTAGTCAGCCTAGTGGGGACTGACACAAACAGACCATGTCCTGAACCAAGTGGGTATAAGGTGGTGAAGGGAATGAGGCACGATTCATTAGAGCTGCTGAAGGGTTTCAGAATTACTTCTGAGGTCAACCGTTGATCTTTCGATTAATTGGGGGTCATGATGTACTACTAGGTGCCACTCATGATCGTTCTATAATTAGTTGATTATAGACGGCCAACATAAATCGAAAGCCTATTTAGTCACACGCACTACGAGTAATCCGAGGGATTTAAAATGAGTTGAAAATTGGATTTTCCTATCAAGAGAAATAAGTCGAATCTGAGTTAATCAGAGGCGCAACGGAAACTTAAAAATGGCTAAGTCTTTTGAAGGCTTATTAGGCGAATTAAATGAGTTTAATTCGCGATCGGTTCAGCTTGAAGTGGCCGGCCAAAGAGGGTGCCAACCCTCTTTGGTTTGGCCGGCCATTAAAAGGGGAGAAAACCAATTTATTTGGTTTAATTAATAAAATAAATCTAGCACGATTTGTTTTATAAATTATGGATAAATAAATTTTTTATAAAGAAATTTATATAAATAAATTTATAGAAATTTATTCTTTTTATGGAAATTAAAATGATCCATGGAATGGTTTATTTTAATTTGATAAAATCAATTATGAATTGATTTTTTCATAATAAGAAAGTTTATAAATTTCTTGTAAAATTTATTTCATAATAAAAGGAGAGATATATTTGTTTTATTATAAAGTTAGTTATAATAAAACTTGGTTTAAACGGAATAATTCATAAGAGAATTTATAGGATAAATTTGTTATGAAAATTCCGTTAAGAGGAAGACTTGGCAAGGGAGATGCTACTATATAAAGGAACCAAAGGCAAGCCCTTAGTTCTAATCAAGTGATCAAGAGATTAGAAGCATCCTCTCCCTCTCTCTCTTATCTTCTCCTTCCCTCCTCTTCCCCTTAGGGCCGGCGCCCACCCTAGCCTTTCTAGGGCCGGCGCCCAACCTACACCCAAGCAAGGGTTGGCGTGAGCAAGGGTTGCCGTGAGCCATCTACTTCAAGGAGAAGCCAATCAAGAAGAAGAAGAAGCGGATCACATACCCTTCCCTCTCGGAATTCGATTCCGTTTCTTGGTGGTTAGTTTTCATACTTTTCTCTTGTTCTTCTTTGTTGTGCCTATAGAGAATCTAGTAGTTCTCGTCGGCACAAAACTCGTGACTTTGCGAAGTCATCCCGAAGAGAACTCGGCGTGGACGCGAATAGAGGCGAAGCTTCCAAGGGACGCTACGGTTGGATCTCGTCCCTTACTTCGGGTTACGCGAGGTACTTGGTAAATTAGTTTACTTTTCCGCAAAGTTTTATTTTATGATTATGTCAACACACCATAAGATTGCATGCTAGATACGAGGTTAAAATAATTTAGAAAATTATTTTATGCAAATTCTTCCGCTGCACGTAAAAAATTTAAAATTTTATGAACTTGTATCCTTGTCGACATGCACCCGGTCCCAACACTTTCTCCATATGACCTTAGCTATGCCAAATCATCTTCAAGTGCATGAAAATTTTGCTGCATCTAGTGATCGCTGCCTCCTCACAGACGCCGGCAGACTCCCGCCCTCTTCTTCGCCATCTTCTCCACTTCCTCCTCACAGACACCGGCAGACTCCCTCCCTAGGGCTTCTTGAAAGACTGCGCCATCTTCTCCGAAATACTCACGGTAGCTTATTCGGGTTGCGCTAGGGCTTCCAGGTTAGTTTTTGATCTGAAAGACTGATGTATATTTGTTGTTTGGGCTGCTCTAGGTCTTCTTGATTGGTATGTGTTCTGAAAATAATTGTAAAATGATGAAATAAAGTATATTGGCGATCAAAGTACTTTTGTTTTTTTTATGTTTTGTAAATATAAGAACATTCTTTTGAGTGAGTATACTTTTTTCATGGTAAAGTAAAGTTGCTGCATCTAAATAACTTCAAGTGTATGAAAATTTTGAGTGAGTATACTTTTTTCAAAGTAAAGTTTCATGAAAATTTTGTGATCTTTGTATGAAGTATTTTATTTCATATAATGTTACAGTTTTAATTTTGTTTGAGCTTTTATGGATCTTTCTCCATATGACCTTAGCTATGCCAAATCATCTTCAAGTGTATATCAAGTTTTGTACTACTTTATACATATATCAAATATAAAATAAATTCTAACTCACTCACTTTACCTTAACATCAAAGTGCATGATAGATCAACCATTAAGGCACGATTCACTAACATTGAGGAGGTTGGTGGCAAAGATGCAGTTGCTAATGGGAGAGGGAAGGATGCCATGGACTATCACGATGGCATTCTTGGCTCAAATAGGTTTCAAAATTGAGTGGATGATGTAAATGATGCTTTATAGCTCGGTGTTTGGTGAAGGAGTTGTAAATGATGCTACATCAGTGGTGCTTTTTAATGCGATTCAGAAATTTGATCTAGTTCATGTTGACTTCACTGTAGTGTTGCAGTTTGTTGCAAACTTCTTTTATCTATTTTTAGCAAGCACCTTGCTTGGAGCAGTTGTAAGTTCTGACCCAATTCACTATGGATGTATTTATTATGTTATAGTTTTTTCTGATATTTTAACTCTCTTTGCAGGCAGGATTGTTGAGTGCTTACATTATTAAGTAGTTGTATTTTGGAAGGTATGAAAAACAACAACCATTTTTCTTCTTGTCTCTACATTTCCTCATGTTTACTATCCTCTGTATAACGTAGCAGCACCATAAATAATTAAAGAACAATAATAGATCATACAGAACTACAAATAATATTGCAGCAGCATAAACCATTAAATTTAAACTATATGTCTGGTGTTTTTGTTTTCTGCAATTGATGTAAATGATAAAAATGAAGCCTTTCAATTTTTTTTCCATTGATCTATCATCTCTCACATTTGCTTTCGATTGTTATCCAGACATTCAACAGATCGTGAAGTTGCTCTTATGATACTTATGGCTTATCTTTCTTATATGCTGGCTGAAGTAAGTTTTTTTCTCATATCACCAAACATGCCTTATGCTGAATTTGTTTGTGATAAGATTTAGCTTATCAATTGTAAATTAATTTGTCATTGCAGTTGCTGGATTTTAGTGGTATTCTTACTGTCTTCTTTTGTGGAATAGTAATGTCACACTATACCTGGCATAATGTTACGGAGAGCTCTAGGGTCATTACAAAGTACATGATTTTTGTGCTGCTTCTATCAGCACAAGTTGCTTTAACTTATCTCTTGACCAATCTTTTATCAGTCAGTTTGAGCTCTTGGTTGTCTTTTCAGGCATGCCTTTGCAACGTTGTCATTTATTGTCGAAATTTTCCTTTTCCTTTATGTTGGAACCGATGCATTAGACATTGAGAAGTGGAATTTTGTCAGTGACAGGTTTGTTATATTTTGGTAATGTATTGTATATGTTATAATTGATTACAAAAATGAAAATTGTGCATGAATATTACTATCTTCTTTTGCCGACTATTTTGTTATTTATGTCTCAATTTGATATTGCTGTATGGTAATCTATAATTTATTTTAAAGAAATTTCATTATCAATTTCACATGTTGTGGATTCAGTGAAATCACTAGGTTTTCGCCATTAATGAACTATAAATTTAAAACTGGAAACTTGGCCTTAAAAAACATTTTAATCTAAATTAGAAAATATATTTTTTAAAAGTTCTAGATTTTGTGAAAGAGATCCTCTTGCATATGAGAATAAGTTAGCTAAGATAATTCTAAAGTGGTACTTCTCTTATTAGGACTGTAGGATAATTTGGTAGAACTTTAATTTAATTATTTTATTTTCTAATTTATAAGTTAGTTTATTTTTAATTTAACCAGGTCTTTAGGTATAGGGTTATTTCTTTATTTGAATATTTTTAGTTTGTTTTCAATTTTGTTAGGATTCAAATCCTTAAAAGGGACACTACACTAACCCATGATACCTTTGCATGATAAAGTTCTCTCTTTGTGAGATTTTCTTTCCTCTGTGAATATTTGTTCTTCATGCTACATCAAGTAGTATCAAACCTAAGTTTTTATCTGTATTAGTGTTGAATCAATTTGATATCAAAATCAAATTCTTTCATGTTTGAAGAAAAAGGGTAGAAAAGTAATTGTTGTTATTATTTTTTAATTAGAAATTAAATCAATAAATAGAAGATACAAAATACAGAAGTAGGAACAAATAAAAGAAAGGAAACATACGAAATAGAAATTACTAAAACATGAATTGTACTCCTTTAGATAGTTAAGCATGTTATCCGAATCCATATTGCTTTAAAAGTATCCTCGTTTTCAAATAAACAAATCTTTCATATAAATTTGAAAGTGACATATTAGATTTTTTACATTTTTGACGATTAGCTTACATGACAATCTTTCTAACATTTTATAGTAGGTTATATTCATTATTTTGTTGCTTGTTCTTTTGCACAATCTTGGTGACTTAATTTTGACAATTTTTTTCTCTACTGTCTTCACATCTCTCTATGTTATATTTCAGATTTTGCTATCTTTTAATACAAATTCCTTTTGACTTTTTTATGGGATAATTAAACCAACATATTAACATTAACTTGGGGGGTATATAAGATATGGATGCGATAGTTGGCTAAAGAATCTGCATGCTCTATTCCTGCATTGTCCAATTGGTTAGTTGAAATCATGGATGGTCAAAGGCTGTTGTTGAACATTAGTGGTTGCTCTTCAATTGCAGGGGACTCGTGTTCCTTGTATGTGCTTAAATGTAGGGTCTTATGAGAAAATTTGGTGCTTAAGTTGCTGTTGTTTTAGAATTGCAACCAGGCAACTTTATATTTCTTGGACGGTATGATTTCCTAAGCAGCAAAAAAGTTCTCTATGGTAAAAAATCCAATGTTTTGCCGAGTAAAAAATCCACTTGAAGTTCTTCAAGTTCTGACAAGTTCATGCAG
>JAGFNQ010002425.1:199442-218406 GCA_024364735.1 Boesenbergia rotunda
TTTGATCTTCTTCTTGATCTTCTATTTCTGAATCTGAGGTAGATTCAGGTTCAACTTGAATTTTCTTCTTGGTCATTTTCCCTGTTTTCCCTGCAAAAAAGGCTATACTTTTCTCGACCAAATTGGAGTTAGTCTGTTCATGCAGCTCAAGTTCAGAAAATAACTCATCTAGCTTAATTTTTGAAAGATCCCTAGAGACCTTGTATGCATCTACCATAGATGCCCACAAGGTGGTCCTAGGGAATGCGTTTAGGGCGTACCTTATCAGATCACGGTTTTGAACCTGGTGACCTATTGCGTGAAGACCATTCATCAGCTCCTGGATTCTGGCGTGGAGCTGGGCTGCTGTCTCGTTATCTGCCATTTTGATAGTGAAGAGCTTGTTCAGTAGCAAGTCTCGTTTGCTGATCCTTGTATCTGAAGTTCCTTCGTGGAGTTCAATCAATTTAGCCCATAGTTCCTTTGCACTTTTGAAGGGTCCTACGCGGTTCAGCTCTTCTTTCGTTAGTCCACATTGTAGAGTCTGGGTTGCTTTGGCGTCAGCTTCAATCTTTCGTTTAAGGGCAGTGTCCCATTCTGAGTAGTCTTGTGGTACACCTTCAGCATTGGTGGGAATCATCAGTCCAGACTGGATGATTATCCACATTTCCACCTGAGTTTTCAGGTGGACCTCCATTCGACTTTTCCAGTAGGGAAAGTCTTCTCCACTGAAAAGTGGAGGTCTGGCGGTGCTAAATCCTTCTTGGATAGACATTTGTTACTGAAATAAAAGAAAACAACAAAAATATTTCCAAGACTTGGTCTTGGATTAGTAGTGCGGGAAGAAATAATCAAACACAGATTTCAAGGGGTGTTGCACCAACCTTGAGATAAAAACTCGAACGAAGATTTTTTTTTATTTAAAAAAAAATGAGAGAGAAAAAGAAGAAAGAAAAAAAAAATCCGAAAAATATTCAAACTGGTGGTTGCACCAGGTTTGACTTCCCCGCTCTGATACCACTTGTTGGATCGAGAAATGCGAGAGAGGGGGGGGGTGAATGTCGCAATTCGTTCGGATTTAAAAAGAGCGGGTGCGCAGCGGAAATAAAAGAGAACACAACAACGCAAACACAGCCGGTTTACTTGGTTCGGAGCCTGGGTCGACTCCTACTCCAAGGCCCACGGTCGTTGACCGTTTTCTGCGGGCAATTCTATAAGTTCGCAAAAGTTTACACACAAATAATAATAAAAATATTCTCGTAAACTTAAATACAACTCTTGTTACCGACGTCCGGTGAAGATTGAAGTTCTGGAGCAGCGGGACGTCGTCGGCTTGAGTTGGCAGCTTTCTGGAGCGTGTCGTGGAAGCAGAAGGGCGTAGAATTGTCGAAGGAATTGGTTGTTCAAGAAGAGGGTCGAGGCCCTCTTTATATAGGGCAGGGGGCGCCCGATATGCTCGGGGCGCCCCCCACGTGGCTCTTGATCCGGCGAGCCCTCTGGTCAAGGCTGATCTCTTCATCTTCGGGATCAGCTTTGACCGGGGCGCTCGACGCGCGCGGGGCGCCCGGTTGACCGGTCAAAGCGTCATCTTCAGGGCTTCGCGAGAGTGAGCTGCAGCAGCCTTCAGTGGCGTGGCACAGTGGGCGCCCGAGACACGCGGGGCGCCCGACATGCGGCTGCTGTCGGGGCGTTTACCTCTCTGCTGACTTTGGGTTGACTCTGGGGCGCCCGACACATCCGGGGCGCCCTGCTCAGCTACGGCCTCACTCCTTTGAGGCTCTTTGAGTTGCAGAAACACAGTCCTTCGGTCCTGCATCCAGGGTTAGTCCAAAACAGCAAATAATAAGTTAGTTAAAACAGCCTTAGCTGTCTTGGTTCTGACTTTGGATCTCCAAAATGGAGCCCTAGGTCGAATCGACGCCTAATGTTCCCTCGAGGGGAACGCGTCCTCACCTACTCCTCTCGGGAGAGTTTTACCTGGTGCCAACCGGATCCTCCAGTTGGACTTTTGCCCAGCAGTCCTTCGCCAGGTCTTGAGTTACCAAGCTTCCCTTCGCTTGGTGCCTAGCAGCCCTTCGCTAGGTTTTTTCTTCTGGCAGCCCTTCGCCAGTGCCTAGCATTCCTTCGCTAGGGCTTGTCCTGTCTGGCAGTCCTTCGCCAGTGCCTAGCAGTCCTTTGCTAGGGCTTGTCCTGTCTGGCAGTCCTTCGCCAGTGCCTAGCATTCCTTCACTAGGGCTTTTCCTGTACACTCAAGAAACTCGTTAGACAACCATTAACCCTTAACTTTTGAACCTTTTTGCCAATATCAAAACACAAGTTTGACTTGGGTGCATACTGCACCAACAGGTTCCTCCAACAATAAGCACAGCTGGGTCGGAGTTCTGATGATTTCCCCCACGGGAGATGTACTACAACTATCTATCCGACTTCACTTCCGAGCCACCAATAACAAAGCCGAATATGAGGCGATCCTAGTGGGGCTCCATGCGGCCAAGCAAGTGGGAGCTGCTTGGGTTATCTTACACACGAATTCTCAGCTCGTAGCTCAGTTGATAAAAGGAGAGTTCGAAATTAAGAATGAGCGCTTGCATAGGTATGCGTCCATATATGAGCAACTGAGGTCCTCTTTGTTGGAACTTGGATGGCTAGAGAGGGGGGGGTGAATATAGCCAATCACTTGGACTTTAACACTTATCAAAATTCTGCACTCCAATCGTTAGTAGCACAGCGGAAATAATAGAAATAGAGTAGTGCAGAAAACAAAAGCAAACTAACACAACTAGCAAGATCGCTAACAAGGAGGGTTTACAAGGTTCGGGGATAACTTGCCCCTACTCCTTGGCGTGCCCGTAAGGTGGGCGATCCCTTGATCGTCGGCAGATCAAGCCCCAGTTAACACCGGATAGAAAGCAACCTCCTTCTCGGTGGAGTAACCTCTCCACAGCGTTTCAATCAAAGATATAGTTTTGAGCACAATGAAACACAAGAAAGATCTTACTTAGCACTTAGCAAAGACAAGAACACAGCAAGCTTCCTCCGAGCTCCACCCAGCGACGATCTCACGCAAGAACCCTTTCTTCGTGTCTTCTCGCTGTCGGACTCAAAGCCTCTTGTTCCTTCCTCCAAGTGCTTAAGCAAGGGATGGTTGCTTCAAAGATCACAGTAGCTTTCTCAAGAGAGGATGATTAGCAAGGAGCACAAGCACGCAGCAAGAAATCGCAGCTCAAAACCAAGGCAACCAAAAGTTCTTCTTGCTCTGCTCCACACCCCTCCTTTTGTTTCCCTCTTGAACGCCAGGTGACAACATCTCACTGCAGCCTCCAGCTGCTCACCTGCAACCACCAGCCACCACTGAGCTCTTCTGGACTCCCTGAGCTTCCCTCAGACCAGCCCCAGTCAGCAGCTCCAGCCAGCGCCAGTGTCCGTTGTAACCTGAGATGGAAAACGGACAAACCTGCTCCAAGGAAAGGCCTCCATTGACTCTCCTTGAGTATTTGAATCCTTCCCTGTCACATGCAGCTCAATCAGAGTGTTAGCACAACATATCAAGCAGAAAATCGTGTATCAGATGTTAAGCGCAGAGAATCGGATACGTTCAGACGCGATCAGAGCGTCTGACAGTGCATTTTGAATTAAAGTGATCGGTCACCGGACCGATCCAGGGCTTGTGGGTCGGTCACTAGACCGATCCACCGCTTTACTGGGACTCCCAGCTCTCGCGGCGACACAAGCCTGATCGGTCACCAGACCGATCAGAGTGAAGCCTGATCGGTCACCAGACCGATCAGAGCCAGCGCCAGTGTCCGTTGCAACCTGAGATGGAAAACGGACAAACCTGCTCCAAGGAAAGGCCTCCATTGACTCTCCTTGAGTGTTTGAATCCTTCCCTGTCACCTGCAGCTCAATCAGAGTGTTAGCACAGCATATCAAGCAGAAAATCGTGTATCAGATGTTAAGCGTAGAGAATCGGATACGTTTAGACGCGATCAGAGCGTCTGACAATGCATTTTGAATTAAAGTGATCGGTCACCGGACCGATCCAGGGCTTGTGGGTCGGTCACTAGACCGATCCACCGCTTTGCTGGGACTCCTAGCTCTCGCGGTGACACAAGCCTGATCGGTCACCAGACCGATCAGAGTGAAGCCTGATCGGTCACCAGATCGATCAGGTAGCTCCCTGTCCGATCAGGCCAGAGCCTGATCGGTCCACGTCTGAGTGAACAGTAACTGCGGAAATCAAATCCTAAGTCTTTGATCGGTCACCAGACCGTTCAGGAGCTGATCAGCAGGGGAACTCAACTCACTGTGGGCTCCCTGATCTGTCACCAGACCGATCAGGAGCAAGGCAGTGAGGAAGCTGCCTACTCCCTGATCGGTCACCGGACCGATCAGGAGCCAAGCAACGAGGCAACGGCCTGCTCCCTGATCGGTCACCAGACCGATCAGGAGCCACACAGTAGGCTCCCAACCTCACTGTGCGCTCCCTGATCGGTCACCAGACCGATCAGTCACCGCTGGATCGGTCACCAGACCGATCCACGAAGGAGAAGCGTGCCAACTTCCCTGATCGGTCATCAGACCGATCCAGGGACTCAAACCTAGTCCTCCAAGCTAGGGTTTCATCCAACCTAGCCCTCCAAGCTATGACTTTTTCACCTAACCCTCCAAGTTGGGAATTTTCACCTAACCCTCCAAGTTAGGATTTTTCACCTAGCCCTCCAAGCTAGGATTTTTCACCCAACCCTTCCGAATTAGGACTTTTCCAAACCTAGCCCTCCAAGCTAGGACCTGACCCTCCAAGCCAGGACTTTTTCACCTAACCCTCCAAGTTGGGACTTTTCACCTAGCCCTCCAAGCTAGGACTTTTCACCCAACTCTTCCGAATTAAGACTTTTCCAGACCTAGCCCTCCAAGCTAGGACCTGACCCTCCAAGCCAGGACTTTCCATACCATGCCTAATCCCCGATCAGAACTTAATCATAATCATAATCATCAACCTAAACTAAAATCGGTGTCAACACCAAAACAACAATCAGGGTCAAACTGCATCAACACTCTTTCACTAAAGTTGTTCTGCAGAAGATATCCCGAGCTGATAATGCCAAGGCAGATGATGTTGGATCGATTCAGTTGCTAGAGGGGGGTGAATAGCACTTTTTCGAACTCTTCTACCTACGTTGTTAGTTGCACAAGCGTAATATACAATAAAACAAAACTAACAATGTAAAGAGCAATGCTAACACTACTTATTTACTTGGTATCCACCCCTAAGGGTGACTAATCCAAGAATCTGTCGGTGGATCACTCCCCGGATAACCTCCGGCTAGCCCTTATCGCTCCTTGTGGGAGGAGAAACCTCGCCACAACACCGAGTACACAACCTGAGCACCAAAGGCTACTAATCTAATCTAACCAAGTAGATTTCACCAAAAAAAGAAAGCATGAAACGAGCTCCTTTAAATAGGGCTCGAGTCTGAAACAGTCGCTACCAGTCTACTGCCCCTAGGGCAGTCGACTGGTCCCACTCAGATTCGACCGTTACAATCAACGTTCGAATTTGTCAGCTGTTCCAGTCGACACCAATCGACTGCTCCCAGAGCAGTCGACTGGTCCGAATCTAAGCCTAGGGTTACACTCCCTGAGTACATTTCACTCTGCACTCGAACCCTCCCAGCTTAGTTCCCGAGTACAACGACTCACACTAGGACCCTCACAACCTGGTCGTCTCTTCACCAGTAGCCTTGACTATTGCCTTCACGCCCTCTTCATCTTCGGCTCTCGTCCCTCGGATGCGCACGTAAGCCTCCAGCTTGCCTCCATGTCATCCTTCACGTACGCCTCGAAGTCTGCGTCCCTCGGCTCATCGTCCCTACTATCCACGGTCCCTCGGATGCGCACACAAGCCTCCAGCTTGCCTCCATATCATCCTTCACCTGAAGACATCAATCAAGTTCATGTGTACCTATACACCTGCACACTCATGTACACATATTAGTCCAACAACAAACCCTAACATAACCATATTGACCACACACATCAAAAGCCCATGATCCTCCAGATCATCTTAAGGCTGATTACCCCAACAATCTCCCTCTTTTTGATGTGTGGCAATATGTTAAGTTAGGTAAGCATAACATCAATAGCAATAACAATAGCAATAGCAATTGAAAAACAAAGCATAACAAACAAGAGGCAACATCCCCCTTAACCTATGCTTTCTCCCAATTTTCAATTCTCATTGCCAACCCCAAGTTAAGTTCTACCCAACTTAACTTCACAAGCACAACACCACGTTGAGTTATACCCAACTCAACATCACTCAACACCAATTAAGTTCTTCCAACTTAACACTTATCACACAAGTTTCATAAACCAACCACAGTTAAGTTTCAACCCAAACCTAACTTAACACCCAAGTTCTCCCCCTTTGATACCATCAAAAAGATTGCCCCAAGCAATCCTACCCTGGTGCCAAATAGAACTTACCAGATTTCTGAAAAAAAACCCCTCAGAAATCACTAACACACAATCTGCCCTAACCACCAGTCGACTGCCCTCAGGGCAGTCGACTGATACGTCATTTTCTGATTTTCCAACCGAAATTTAGAAACGCGTATAAAATTTCAGAAAATCCGAAAAAATGTGAACTTTTGCAAGCACATTTGTTAGAGTATACCCTATCCTAGAAACATATATTTTCATGAAAAACATCAAACGTGCTTGACTTTCAGTACAAATCTAAAATTCCTCAAAATTTGGTACATTTGTATCAACTTTGAATTTCATCCAACATTCTATGTGTTTGCCAACTCTTACCATGATCATTTGACATATAAAATTGCCCTCAATTCTTCCCTTTGCTTTATGCCTTTTTAATGTGATAAAAATTCCCCCTTCATATTTCTTAACCTTAGATACATAGGGACTTATCACTTTTCCTTAATATTTCTTGATATCAATAAATTTTGTTTTTTTTTTCATAAACTTAACCTTAAATCATGTAGTGAAACATTATTCAAAGCTTAGGAAAGCAAACAAGGAATTTAAACCAAACTCATATCCCATCATTTAATAGCAACCAATAAACGCAAAGGCACATCATGACATACAAATTCATAATATATCATAAAGCATAAAAAAATGGTTCATACATGATTCCAAAATAAGATTAGGAAAGTAGCACAAAGGTATCACAAGGGTCGTAGCCCCGAAGTAGCTAAATAGTACAATGCCAGAATAAGTGTTTGAGAGATACATGTAATACTCAAATAAGGCACTCTCAACACAAAACTCATCAAGAGAATCAAGTCTACATCATATCATCGCCATCTGGAGGAGGAGGAGAAGGAGGGGCCTGATAAGTGAGATGCAGCTGCCGGAGCATCTCGTACATCTTGTCCTGCCGGCTCCGAAACCCCTGGCAGAACTCCGTGAGGCCATGCACCTCCCCCTGGATCGTCGTCTGCGTCTGCGTCTGCTGGAATCCGTGGATCTCCTCCCGGATGTCGTGAACGTCCTCCTGGAGCCCATGAACATCAGATTAGAGCTGAGTGAACTCCGCGCGTGTAATCGTATCAGCAGGCTCCTCCTCAAAGCTGGAAGACTCCAGACGCTGCCTCCACACAAACGCCCCCTGCCTGCACTCTATGTCTGCCAAGGACAGCTGGCGTGTGTCAATCTAGTCGTAGTCCTTGGACAGGTGCCGGCCCTGACCGCTAGTCACATGGATACCTCGTAACTGAAGGAACTCGGTCAGGAAGTGGCAGAAAGGCATGTAGATTTTCTCATTGACACTCTGGAAAAAATAACAGATGGAGGTGAGCACATGTAGGGATATGTCAATATCTAACCTCCTCTCCAGGGCATACATCATCACCAGATGAGGCAGTCGGATCCTAGCCCTTCCCTTGGTGACAATGGGTAGAAGACACTCTAAAACAATCTTATACAACACATGACTAAACGATCTCATAGGTTTAGCATCAAAGATGCGCTCTGACTCATGCCGATGTCTCCTAAAATAGTGCATATGAATTTGATCTATGGTGACATCAGGAAATGTAAATGGCTCAACAACAGTAGGAAAATAAGTGTTCACATTATTTGACGCCCTACACTCCAAAAATCTAGCTAAAATCATGGCTGAGAAAGGAATGGGAACTCCGGCTACCCTGGACTCATAAAGGTTATTTTCAGAATCAACGCAAGTTAAGTTTGTTAGTGATATGAGAGAAGTGTCCTAAGGCAATCACCTTATGATTGTAATCATTTATTCTAATAAATGAATATTCACTATTTGAGTATATATGTTTGTGTATTTGATTGAGATCTTAAACTCATTTACTGAATGTCTGCAATATAATTCACAGCATGAGAGAATTTGTGATGAATTCACAACTAGTGATTATCTCTACATGTGCAATTGTGAAGTATTGAAATTGTCCCTAGTCGATGAATTGATAAATACGGACACTATCAATTCTGTTGAGACTAACATGGGTTATTCTCTAATCAGTTGATTCTCACTGGCTGGTGACATTGAGATGTCCGGAGATAAACATGAATGCTAGTTAAGGGAACTAGTTCATTGGAGTGACTGGCTATAAAACTTCATATGGTAATCTACATATAGATATGTCAGTGAAGTTCTTACTGCAGCTTAAGTGCGATGTTCCTTTGACTTGCGTTGTTTAAGTCATCTTGGTCATGGAGACTTATACTTTGACATCTTAAGCAAGCATCTCCAAGGAGGTGTGGACCCAGGATGATTGGGTATAAGCCGAAGTGCCCGAAGATGATTGAACAACCTACAAAGGATTCACCACTCCTTGCTAGGAGATGTATATCCGAGGCCTATCGTCGGATTGTTACTCGAAGCCTCTGGCCAGAACATAACATGTTCAGAGTATGAATCTCTTAAATACATGGGAGTAATTAGAATCCATATGACGAGGAAATGTTACTTGGACTAGGTGTGACGTAGTCAGCCTAGTGGGGACTGACACACATAGACCATGTCCTGAACCAAGTGGGTATAAGATGGTGAAGGGAATGTGGCACGATTCATTATAGCTGCTGAAGGGTTTCAGAATCATTTCTGAGGTCAACCGTTGATCTTTCAATTAATTAGGGATCATGATGTACTACTAGGTGCCACTCATGATCGTTCTATAATTAATTAGTTAATTATGGACGGCCAACATAAATTGAAAGCCTATTTGGTCACACGTATAACGAGTAATTCGAAGGATTTAAAATGAGTTGAGAATTGGATTATCCAATCGAGATAGACTATTTTTGGTAAGTCCAAACAATAGTCAAAACTGAATTTATTTCAGACGCATCGGAAGCATAGAATGACTAAGTCTTTTAAAGACTTAGTAGGTGAATTAAATAAGTTTAATTCATTAAGGGATTTGATCCAATTGGGTTAGATGGGCCGGCCAAGGAAGGGGCCTCCTCTCTTCTTATCATGGCCGGCCACCACCATAAGAGGATAAGGCTATTTTGGTTTGTTTTATAAAATAGACCAAATGTTGGTTTATTTTATAAAAGGTTATATAAATTTTATATAAATTTTTATATAATAAACCATGAGTTGGTTTGTTTTATAAATTTTTATATAATAAACCAATGGTTGGTTTGTTTTATAAATTTTATATAATCATGCCAAAAGAAAGAGAGCCTTGATTATGGATTTATTGAGAAATTATTCCATAATCAAGAAGAAGAAGCTTGATCATGAGAGCCTTGATTATGGATTGATTGAGAAATTATTCCATAATCAAGGAGAGGTTTGCTTGGGAATTAAGAAACCTCTCCCTATATAAAGGACCCAAGGGGTGCCATGGAAGAGGATCCATCCAATAATTGCTTGGGCTCTCTCCTCTTCTTCTCTCTCTCCCTCTTGGCCGGCCATAGGCCTTCCTTCTTTCTTCTTGCCGTGAGCACAAGGAGAAGCATCAAGGCGACTAAGTTCTTCCTTGCGACGATCTTTCTCTTCGGCCAACCTTGGTGGTGAGTCTTTCGATTTGATTACTCTCTCGGTTTTCATCGTGTTCACGGAGAATCTAGTAGTTCTCGTGAACACGAAACTCGTGGCTTAGCGAAGTCATCCCGACGATACTCGGCGTGGATACGAATAGAGGCGGAGCTTTCAAGGGACACTAACGGTTGGATCTCGTCCCTTCTTCCAAGTTACGCAAGGTAATTCGTAGAGTAATTTCCTTTTCTGTAATAATTTTATATTACGATTATGTGAACACATTGCATGCTTAGGATATGTGTTAGAATAATTTAGGAAATTATTCATGCTTTTGTTTCTGCTGCATGTAATTATGTAACAATTACAATACGTGTCCGCGTCGGCATGCACCCGGTCCCAACAAAGTTTGCGTAAAACTCTTTACACAGGTCAATGTTAATGTCATGTTGGCAATAAACCAGTTGTTCTATCCCAAAGTGTGTAATCATCTCGGCTATATGTGTGGATTTTTCTTGGAGGAAGGCTCTATTCAAATATCGACAACTCATTGGCACAAATTCATTCTCCTCAAATCTTTTCTTACACTCTAAAGACCTGAACCTAGACTCTCTCGGGGCTTCCCGACCTTGGTGGGATGAACCCTCACCTCTTGGTCTCTTAGAAACAACCCTAATAACCAATACCCAAATACATGTATACCAAACCATCCCACAAAGGGAAAAAGTCAAGGAAAACATGAAACAATAGACACATTAGTCCCAAATCATGGTTTAAATGAACAAAATCAACTGTAAACACCGTTACTTCTTTGCCAATCGCTTCATGATGAGGATTTAGAAATCTAGACTTGAAAGGAGGAGTCTTACACGCCCTAGGTCGTAGATCGGAGCTAGAGAGGGCTTAGGGAAGAGTTTTTAGAGCTTGAGAGAGGCTTAGAGCGAGAGAGGAGTTGGGGAGAAGAAGAATCACCGGGGGGTGGCACGCCAAAACCCTAGGTTTTGGCCACCCCCGCGTGACCCGATCTGACTTAAAACCCGCATACCAGTCGACTGCCCTCAGGGCAGTCAACTGTGAAAACATACAGAACGTTTCTCACTCTAGGACCAGTCGACTGCCCCTGGGGCAGTCGACTGGTAAAACACTCAGAACCTTTCTCACTCTAGACTAGTCGACTGCCAAGAGAGCAGTCGACTGATACTGAAAATCCAGTCCTCCAGTCCTAAATTCAGAAATGTCTAACTAATTCAACAAATCTCCAAAAAATCTGAAATTTTGTGGAGAGATTTGTGGATCCTATGTCTACTTGGGAAAAATATGTTTTCAATCAAAACTATTCCGAATCCCAAGATTGGTACAAACTTCAAAGTTATCAAAATTGGGTTATTTAAACTCAACTAGAAGTTCTAATTTGGACCTCTTCTTGATGCTTCCTCCCATACTTATTCAGAATATACTAATAGCATCAAGTTATATGGTAATTATACATTAAAACCAATTTCTCTCAATTATAATCTCATTTTCACCTTTTTCTCCATAAATCTTTCTTTTAATGTGACAATTCCCTAGGATTAAGGCTCACATTAGTCTTCCAACCCCTTTGGCATATGTCATACTCCATCTAATCTCCTAGGAGAAAACCTCCTGAGATCCATTGATCATGGATCCCATTTTGGCTCCTAGGGCTCTTCCTTGAGCTCCTAGCCCTAGTTACCTCCCTAGGTAACTCACCCATAAATGCAAGACCATACCGGTGCTCCTCCGGTGCTTATTGACCTTCCACTAATACTCTCTTAACTCTATAGATATTTTTTTTGGTCAATTCCTTTTCTTTTCCTTTAAATGACTTTTCTTTATCATTTTTGACCTTTTCTTTACCATAAACATAAGACATTCTTGAATATGACTTTTTACTAATTTTTGACCCCCTAGAGTGGTATCCCAATCCGGCCTACCATTTCTAAGAGGTTGATCATTTTGCATCATGCTTGACCCCTTGGACCCCCTAATGAGTCTATCTATGTTTTTCTCCAATTTATCAAGTTTTGCTTTCAAGACTTGATTTTCCTTTCCTAATTTCCTAACCTTAGAATCACTAGACCTAACTTGATCATCCCTAGGTCTACCCATTTTTCTAGGCATATATCTCCCTTTCTTAGGGTTGATGTCTTGGTCCTTAGTTCTAGAAATCCTAGATTTATCATGAAGCATGAAATTTTTGGTATTTTGGCACACAATAGTATTTCTATTCCTATAATAATATTTAAAACTAAAAACACGTATAGACACGTAATTATTAACATTTCTAATATTTATGGAAGTATTTTCCCAACGAGTACCGCCAAGCTAGTTCGTTATTCTTTCTCTTTTTCTTTCCTTTTGCTTTCTCCTGAAATTTATTTAGACAAAAATGAAAATGACGTCCCAAATTGAAATATCTTTTTTCAAAAAAGATAAAACCACATCCCATTAGATATTTTAACTCAAAATAGTACTCATTATTCCAACATTGTTCGGCAATTTACCAAAGGGCATATCCAACTATTCGTAATTACCGAAAGGAGTACTATGGTTTCTATTATACCAAAGGGCGCATCCTATATAGTGAAGTTACTTTTATACCCCTCCCGCCAAAGAATGACTTTATCAAACACAGTTTCGAGACAACCGAACCACTTTATCAATAAAATATTAATTTGTGGTTCGGATGGGTAGCAGTCGAATTTTTCTCAGCCAATATATATATGTGAAATGATTTGCACAAGTCGAATGATCACGAATGTATGTATATATTGCTTCCTTGCACAACTCGATTCATCACCAAAGCACCTGAGGAAAATAGGTTGTCGAAGGAGAAAAAGGAAGCAACAAAATAGGTTGTCGAAGGAGAAAAAGGAAGCAACAAATTGGTAACTAAGAGAAATAGGAATGTACGTATGATTGTCATCTTTGATATGGTATCAGATATAGTTTTAATCAAGTTAAACTCTTTGTACTATTTTTATTTTGGAGGAGGCTTAGGGTGATATGCATTACATGATATCAGGGCCTGAGAGTGCATGATGTCATTAGATTTCAGGCAATAGGAGAGGCTGAAAAATTTTGTTTCAGGCCCTCGGAGGGACTGAAATAAAAGAAATTTAGGCCCTCCCAGGACCTGGCCTGAATTTATTTTATTTCAGGTCCAGGGAGGGGCTGAAATCAAATGATTTCAGGCCCTCCCTGGGCCTGAAATGTAATGATTCAGGCCCGGAGTGGGCCTGAAAGGAAATGATTTCAGGCCCTGCCTGGGCCTGAAATAATTTTATTTCAGGCCCGACCTGGGCCTGAAATAAAATGATTTCAGGCCCTGGTAGGGCCTGAAATCAAATCCCTGGGCCTGAATCAAATGATTTCAGGCCCTCAGGGGCTCCTAGGGCCTTTATTATCAATTTCAAAGTTTGATAAAGTTAATTGTAATTTTTTTTAGGGATGATAATGTTGTTGACGAAATTCTCTCTGAGATATGGAATACTCTTGATGATAATGTGGCTACGGGGAAAGGATTAGAAATAACTAGTAATAATATTCCATTATCTTCCTAGTATGGTGATAATAGCATTACAAGGAATTTGACAATTGATCTAAATGAAGAAGCAAATAATTTAGAAGATGAGGGTTTGAATTCTTCTACAAGAGTAGTTGAAATCTTTCAGCCAACCTGGAGTGGGGAGGAAGAAATTGAAATCCGGAATGCAGAAGAATTTGTACCCAGTACAAGTGTACTAGAATTCCAAGCTGATGATATGCAGATTGAGCAATATGAATTCCCCCCAGATCAGTACAGTGACCTAGAGGAGGAGTTTCCATTAGCTGAAGATCCATATATTTTGAATTCTCGATTGCTTGCTGGGCCAATTCGAGAGCTAGAGGCAAGAGATGAGCATGAATTTTTTGTGGGGCAGATATTTCCATCTAGAGAAGAATTCAAGAATGCACTTGTTAAACATGCGATGGTTAAGCATATGAGATATAACCCAGTTGACACCCGGAAAAACAGAGTTAAAGCAGTGTGTTTTAACCAACCATGTACATGGAGAGTAGTAGGAAGGGGGGAAGTAGAGTTCACTGTTACAAAATATATAAAGGAACACCAATGTCGAAGTGTTAGGGAAAGTGCTGATCATCATGCATGCTCTTCATCATTTGTTGCTTCTTTTGTTGAAGAGCAATTTCTTCATAATGAACAATACAAACCAAGTATGATTATTTCAGATATTAAAGCTAGATTTGGAGTGACGATATCATACAGAAAAACATACATAGCTAGGGAGAAAGCATTGAAAAAGGTTATTGGAGATTATGATGAGGCATACAGAGATCTCCCACAATATCTGCGTGAGTTAAGAGCTAGAGATCCTGAAACTTATGTGGCACTATGCACGAATGGTGACAATCAGTTCCAGAGGTATTTTTGGGCTTTTGGTGCTTGCCGAAGGGTGTTCAGGTCTTATTTGCGTAGACTTATCGGAATTGATGCGACACACCTAAGAGGAAAGTATCCAGGAGTATTGTTGATTGCAACGGCGATTGATGGTAATGACAATGTTCTCCCAGTTGCCTTCGCAATAGCTGAAGTAGAATGTGGGTCTGCTTGGGAGTGGTTTTTGGATCATACAAAGAGGTTCTTTGCTGTTGATGATCACTCACTCACCATAGTATCAGATAGACATCGGGGCATTATATCAGCAGTCAGAAAAGTATTCACAAACGCGCATCATGCTTTTTGTTGCCACCACATGTCTTGTAATATGGTAACTGATACTGGAAGTAGAGCTGGTGTAGATTTGTTTTGGACAGCAGCACGAGCCAACACAACAGTCCAATATGATATGATAATGCAGACAATGCTCGAAAAACATCCAGATGCTCATAAGTGGCTTCAGAACATTGACCCTAAAAGGTGGGCAAATGCACACTTTACTGGGAGAAGGTACAGAATGCTTACCACGAATTGTGTGGAGAGCTTGAATGCTTTGTTTAAATCTACACGTGAGCTTCCCATAAATAGGTTAATTGATAATACAAGAAGAAAGGTAGCTCAATGGTTCTATAACCGTAGAGAGGAAGTTTCCAAATGGCATGTTGCTTTGACACCTCATGCTACAAAAGAAATGGAATCAAGGAGAGAGAAAGCTAGAGCTTATAAGGTTCACCCTTACTCTCAATCAGAAATGGAGGTAGAAACATGGGGCACTTCATACATTGTTGATTTGGAAAAAAACTTTTGTTATTGTGGGGAGTTTCAAATTTCAGGACTCCCTTGCTCACATGCTATAGCTGTAATAGTTCATAGGAATATCGATACACTCCGATATTGTGAGCATTATTTTTATTCTGAAACTTGGAAGTGGGTTTACATGGATCGTATTTACCCTTGAAGAAGCAAGCAGTTTTGGCCTAGTGGAGTAAACAACATTACAGTTCGATGTCCCCGTAGCCTTGTGCAGCCTGGTAGACGAAAGAAGGCACGGATTGAGTCAAGACACAATGGCAAGGTGAAACTTAAATGCAGCAGGTGCAAACAACTTGGCCATAATAAAAGGACATGTAGAATGCCGCCAGCCCCAAGGTCTTGAGTTAATTGGTTTATGAATTGCAGAAATTTTCTGATGGAAGTGTTTATTTTGTAAGGAGGATAACTGAATGTATAGTATTCTTTAAAAAAACTAGTTGTTAATGTTGTGACTTATAGAAGTATTTCAATATTATGATACATTTTACCTTGTGTTATAAGCAGAATATATCAGAATCGAAGTCGTATCATTTGTAAACCCAAAATAATGTTATTTCAGGAACTTGAAGTCCTGAAGTCCTGTGTTTTCTGAAAATCTGTTGTTTAACCCCCTCTGATTTTTGCTTTGTTAAATGAGTGTTGTGTGCCAACTGATACTGTATCAACACAGTTTTAGATAATAATTAGGACTTTGTTTGGAGACGAAAAATAGCATATCCTAGCTAAAATACCAATAATTAGGTAAAGTCTGAGAACTGATAATGAGGTTTGAAAAATCCAAATATGCTAGGTCCATCATACAAACCTCCTGATGTGCCAAATTCTGATAATATGAGGTTTTGATGTGAATGGAATTCAATTGTGGTGTGCAATGTGTATTTAGGTACTCTCCTTCTTGTTTATCTTTTAAAAATGTGGTCACAACATGTTCATTTATTTAAAAGATTGGCGTATAAAAATTTAATCATACTATAAATAATTTTTTTGCAACCAGAGGCGTGGGCTTGAAACAATATGTTTCAGGCCCAGCTTGGGCCTGAAATGATAGCATTTCAGGCCCAGCTTGGGCCTGAAATAATGTCATTTCAGTCCCAGATAGGGCCTGAAATAATATCATTTCAGGCCCTTCTTGGGCCTGAAATACTAGCATTTCAGGCCAGTTTGGGCCTGAAATAATCATTTCAGGCCCCCTCTGGGCCTGAAATAATGTCATTTCAGGCCCACCGTGGCCTGAAATCAAAATAGTTCCCTAAATAATTACTGATGTAATTGACAACAATTACAGTTTAAAGATTAGAGATTACAAAAAAACCATGGATCGAAAGAAATGCTCCATTGATTTCAATATCAATTACATACATTATAACTACAAATATACACACTTACATATATGGATGTAGCAACAAAAAAAATTACAGATTTAGAGGACAGAACTTGTCTCTCATTATTTTGTATCCCAACTGAAAACGATAAGGGTTCATTTGTTTTTGGCTATTTTTGGTAGATCGTTGAAAGACCATACTTTCAGCAAATAGCATGATGAAGAAAGCACAATCCAACCTGAAACAAGCATTATGAGTCAGTGTTGTTAGCATATAAATTAAAGATGTGACAGAATATTCTATATTTACCTACAAGATGTGACAGAATAGATCATTTGACACACAACAGGGCAGCAACTAGCACACAACAGTGCATTGTCAGTTATTATATCTGACCGTATCACTTGGTACACAACAGTGCAGCAACTGGATTTGAATAAACATCACTCAATTGTTTTGTTTTTTTGACAATATATTATATAGAATAACAACATCTACATAATCATAACAACATCGACATAATGAGATTTTTCCATACAAATGGAGGTCAATCGACAGCAATGGATTTTTACATCACCAATACAGCATTCAGATTATCTCAAGTTTTACAAAACATGTCCCTCAGAATATTAACTGTCAGCTCAAATCTGATTCTACTCATGTCTCCTTGTTTGAAATCCATCTTCACATCGAACTAGTTGTTAATGTTGTGACTTATAGAAGTATTTCAATATTATGATACATTTTACCTTGTGTTATAAGCAGAATATATCAGAATTGAAGTCGTATCATTTGTAAACCCAAAATAATGTTATTTCAGGAACTTGAAGTCCTGTGTTTTCTGAAAATCTGTTGTTTAACCCCCTCTGATTTTTGTTTTGTTAAATCATTGTTGTGTGGCAACTATACTGTATCAACACAGTTTTAGATAATAATTAGGACTTTGTTTGGAGACGAAAATAGCATATCCTAGCTAAAATACCAATAATTAGGTAAAGTCTGAGAACTGATAATGAGGTTTGAAAAATCCAAATATGCTAGGTCCATCATACAAACCTCCTGATGTGCCAAATTCTGATAATATGAGGTTTTGATGTGAATGGAATTCAATTGTGGTGTGCAATGTGTATTTAGGTACTCTCCTTCTTGTTTATTTATAAAAATGTGGTCACAACATGTTCATTTATTTAAAAGATTGACGTATAAAAATTTAATCATACTATGAAATAATTTTTTTGCAACCAGAGGCGTGGGCCTGAAATGATAGCATTTCAGGCCCAGTGTGGGCCTGAAATAACTCATTTCAGGCCCAAGCTGGGCCTGAAATAACTCATTTCAGTCCCAGATAGGGCCTGAAATAATATCATTTCAGGCCCTTCTTGGGCCTGAAATACTAGCATTTCAGGCCCAGTGTGGGCCTGAAATAAATCATTTCAGGCCCCCTCTGGGCCTGAAATATTGTCATTTCAGGCCCACCGTGGGCCTGAAATCAAAATACTTCCCTAAAAAATTATTGATGTAATTTACAACAATTACAGTTTAAAGATTAGAGATTACAAAAAAACCATGGATCGAAAGAAATGCTCCATTGATTTCAATATCAATTACATACATTATAACTACAAATATACAATGTTTGTCATTACACTTACATATATGGATTGTAGCAACAAAACAAAAAATTACAGAGTTTGCTTCCAGAACTTGTCTCTCATTATTTTGTATCCCACCTGAAAACGATAAGGTTTCATTTGTTTTTGGCTAAAATTGGTAGAGCGTTGAAAGACCAAACTTTCAGCAAATCGCATGATGAAGAAAGCACAATCCAACCTGAAACAAGCATTATGAGTCAGTGTTGTTAGCATATAAATTCAAGCATGAAAGATTAGGTAGTGTTAAACCAAAATACAAAAAACATTAGCTTACGATCTGCTTTGGGTGGGTCCTTGTACTACAATTTGATTAAACTCTTTCCCCGATATTTCTGGCAAACCTTTATTCCAATTCAAATAATATGACCAGTTCAAATTTTTGAAAAACGCCACCTACATAGAAATTACATTAGTCAAAATTCTAGCTCATCACATAGTTTTTGTAAACGTTTATATATCAAATAGAAAACTTACAGTTTTTTCATATTTGGCTGTGTACCCTTCTGTGGCGCCGAGAGAATTATAATGAAGGAAACTACTTTCCTCCAGGTCAATAATCAATAGATGCCAGTGATCATCTGCATTATTTAGAGGACAGAAGATATATCTAATTGGCTTATTTGTATCAGTAGCAATTGTTTGTTCAAATGCTGCAGCATGTATCACCTCAAACAATTCCTATGTTTATTAAAAAGGAAGTGTTAGTTGACTCAATCATCCTATAAAATAAACATAAACCAAGTTGCTAATTTAC